>JAKKIB010000263.1:0-272500 GCA_023089585.1 Melophagus ovinus | reverse complement strand
TTTGGTTAAAAAAAATCCACTCTGTTACTTCGGGAGAGTAAAAACAAAGGATTATTGTGGCATTTATATTGTTACATTATTATATAGCTAAATTATTTCACTTATTGATCGTCAATTCATAAAAACAAAATATTAAAAAAATTAAATAAGAACTTTATAGTGGGTCGGAGTCATTCGGAGTCGGCTCTTGAATACCCTAAATCGTTTTGCTTAATGTTATTGAAAGCACATAAGGAAATTACAAACCAACAAAATTGAAGAAATTATTTCTCAACTATTTAAAAAGTTTGTTATATGAGCGAAAGTTCGAAAAATGGATCAATCTAGACCACACTTAGTACATATGTTTTCTATGTCAAAATAAAAGGCAATGCCAATTATTCTTGAAATATATTCCAAATTGAACTCTTTGTCCATATAGTGACGTTGAAACGATGTTATATGGGAAGTAGTCGTAAAGGTGGACCAATTTAATCAAATTTGGAACACTTGTTTTTTTTTATTGAATTACAATTAACGGCCAATTTATATTAGAGTGTTTTAAAAACTGTCATTTTTTTCCATATGATTCTTTTTTTAAAGTAAAGCGTTATATGGAGCGCGGTCGTAAACATGTTCCGTAAACAGAGTACATCTCTACTGAAAACAGGCCATGTACTATATTTCACTAAAATATCCCAAAAATTGCGACCTGTAGCTTGATAACATAATTACATGGACAGAGATCAGACGGAAAGCGGGCAAACAGGCTTAAATCAATTCAGGATGTAATTCTAAATCGATCGGGATATTAACTCCTTGTAGGTGTGACAAGTTTATAATACCGTATACCACAAGTGGTGTAGAGTATAAGCAAAAAAAAACAGAGCAACAAAGCAAAAACGTAATAAACCTATTGCTTTTTAAACTCAACGAAAATTGGGGGTATATTCGATTCTTAGAAAATATTCGCACCAACTGAAAATACAAAAACCAAAAAGTTTACAGAGATCATAAAATTTATGAAGCCGTCAGCACCAATTCGATCTTAGCCAGTTTCTCTAGATTTATCCATTTATATTAATAAACTCAATTGTGGGCAATATTCTAATGTATAAAAAACAATAGTTTTGATATCGATTACATAAAATTATAAAAAATTATATGCTAAAGTCAAGTCACTTATTGTACAGCATGTAATAAACTTATCCGGGTTGATCCACCTGAATCTTTTGAAATAATTTTCTGGTTCAAATACATTGTTTGATGTAAAGAGCATCTGCTTGGCATTGTCTAAAATCTAGGCCCCTTTACTTACTCAAAAATAGTGAACACAATGTTTTGTTTTCAAAAAGAAACGTTATAAGCAAAAAGTTACAAGTTTTTAATAACTTGTAACAAAAATCTAAAAATTTACATGTTATATCATGGTACTTTCAAAAATTAGATTAAATTTTTGCACCTTTGCTTATATATAAGGACAAACTTAACTCTTTAAAATTACGCTTACAAATTCTTAAAAAACGTTAATTGTATTAAAAAAATTGATGCAATACATTTAAGAGTCAACACCAACTAATTATAAAAATTTTAACTAGATATTTTTAAATAAAAATTTTTGGTTTTTCACAGATGAATAAAGAAACCTAAAATTAACCATTATTTATTCCATATAACGTCGATTTTACAGCACATTTGTCGAAAATGGACGAAATTGATTATACTCACACAAAACTCATCAACTTTGTCATTGAATTTTCGTTTCTTCCTGTTTTTGTTATATTTATGTTGTTTTTTGGTCACTTTTTTGGATGTGATTTTCGCAATGCGTTTCCTTTCTCCATAAAAAGAAAATTGGAGACAACTTCTTTTTTATGTAAAGCATTATAAAGAAAGCGATTGTAAAAATGGTGTGTGCCGGTTCGTTTTGATTGAAAACACAATTAAAATTAATGATTCATCAAATTAAATCTTTGATCTTACAGAGCTCACGTGCATGTCATTATAAAAAACTGGCGTTGTCCGTTGCTGATAGCCTCCAAATGTTTAACGAACAGACAGAAAGAGATAAAGGTGCACTTAAAGGGTTGGAGTCATAAAATTATTCGAACAAAGTAAATAAAGGTTGCGCTTTGTTACGCATTTTTGACTTAATGTACCAATCTCGGTACTACAAAAACGCTGAATAAAATTTACCAATAATCAGGAAAAGAAAAAAAGAAGAGGAATGGCCGATAATTGTTCCTCAAAAAAAGTAAGAAAAGTAGAAGCAAAAGTAAAACAAAAAACACTCCAATAAGCCACAGTATAACGCGTCTTATGCACTTCCCTGTAAGCGATAAAAACTTTTAACAAAAAACTTAAGTATATTTGCTGTATTATTAATTTGCTGTTTTTGTCTTTTTATTTAATACTTAATAATTAATTAATTAATTCAGCCATTTCATTTGTTTATTTGCAAATTTAAAAAAAAAAGAAAAATGTAATTTTTAATTTTTCGTTATCATGTTGTCTGTAACAAATTTTGACAGAAATTTGTATAATTTATCTATGAATAATTTTTATGATAATCGCCTGACTCGTGTATAATATAATATGCATGGAAGCCACCGTGATCAGCTTTATAGAAAACATTTTGTACCCGACCATCTGGTAATAGAATATGATAATTGGCCACGTATTACAGCAAACTCATCATTCTTTTGTTCATGACCGAAGTCATTGCCTGTTTGAAATTCTTGAATACGATAACCGATACCATAACGTGAAGAATGTTCTACCACCTTAGAACTTAATATAATTTAGTTGAAATTTAGAAAAGCGTTAAATGTAATCGTTTACTTTCTCTTTCAGTTACTTACATTTACTTACCCTGTCTAAATTGTGATGGGGAATTTTATTGTGCAAATAATTATTAACAACTTGTCTGTTATAATTTGGTGAGAGATTATTATAAGAAATAGATTTGAGATTGGGAAGCGGTTCTTTCGTATAATAATCGCATAAATGTCAACTCATATTATAACCATTTTTATTCGTTAATTGTACGTCTTTCAGACTTTTAAAATCTTATAGACTTTGTATGCCAACTTCTCTAACAATTAGATTATAATGTGCTTCATTTAAACCTTTTCCATTAATATAACTTTTCTTGTCTTTCGAATTTCTATTACTTTTAATCTCATTTACAGTTTCCCGGGTGTTATCAACATCTAGTAATTCTTTTCCCTATTAATTGGTAATGTAAAATTGCGATTCATTTAAACAGGTATTAAACCATTTGAAAAGTATGCCCAAAATTTTGACATAAAAAAGAAATTCAGGAAAAGTTTTTAAACTAGAAAATACTCAGCAGATTCGTAATTTCAGTTTTAATTATTTGAAAATTTTTGCGTACTTGTTTAGATAACTTCCAAAATACTCTGAAATTTTTCAATGAACTACTCTTGACATTTTTAATTGCGCATTTACCACTACTACTAGAAGGAGGTCAATTCAAATCATTCGATATGCTTGTTAATGGTCGAATTGCATTTATTAAATTGGATGAACTACTTTTCATAATCTGAGCATTATTTTTAACATCTTTACGATTTTTTCATTTCTGAAAATTTTATTAGCTTTATTAGTATTAGTAAGAACTGAGGGCTGTATAACTGCCTGTTTAATAGTTAGCTTATGATCACTATTACCAGAAGAATTTCATAAATTACAATAAGTTGAACACCTCCATCGTTCACCGCATCATGAAGTTGGCCACATTTTTTTTTTGAAATAAAACAAGCTCTTGTGCATTTTGCGCATTCTGTTCGGCATAAACAGACCTCTTCTAAATTGCTACCTCATTACTCATGTTCAAATTTTTCATATTGAATACTTATAGAATACTTATTGAATACTTTTATAGAATTGTCAATTTTATTTCGAAATTCGGCACATGGTGCTTCTCGTATAGATTTTTTAATTTTTTCTGATTCTTGTTCGTATATAAGTTGCGGGAATTTTATTTTAATAATACGATCTAATTCATCTTCATTATGGTTGTCGTTAATTGAACGGCGCGAACGTTTTAGTGATTCCTATTTAAGCGTATAAGATACCTCCTCGCTTTAAGATTCATTCACTATTGGTGATAATTTAAATTTTTCCGTTTTTTAAATTTTTCTCTCCGATTTTGTAATGCTCTCAATATTAGTTTTATTTTTATCATCAATTGCTTTTGCATTACGCCCTTCTTGATTATAGTGCTTCCGTAAAAGTTTTTTCATCTCTTCATTGGGCTCAATAGCATCAGCTAAGTCAAATTTTATAAGTTTTGGCGGCCTAAATGACATCTCGCCGGTTTTAGTTGCAACAGTAAGAGACCGATGGTGTCGCATTCTTTTAACATTATTACGTTCATTGTAATGTGGTGTTAAATTATCAATAAAAGTATCTGACGATAATGGTTCCTCATGTACTTTTACATTACTTTGATAATGTTTAACCAAATAATGTTGCAATTTCTTGCGAATGAATTTTAAAATAAAGATAGATACATATATAAAGAAAAAGGGAAAGGAAAATAAAAGTACACATTAAAGCTAAAAAATAAAATTTAAGTTTGATGCAACCAAAATGCAGTGTAATCAAAATAATACTTAAGTATCATTACTTGAAATTATTTTCAAAAAATTCTCATGATGAGCGCTTACCTTTGGTTTATAGAATGTTTTTAAATTTGCGGATGAAAAGGCCTTATTCCTATATCTTTCCAATGAATTTTCAGCTTTTATCGTTCTTATCTAAAAGTAGACAATAAACCAATTTCTTTTTTCTTTTTGTTTTTGCCTTTTTACACACACCATCCATAAGTTGGGGGTATATTCATTTTGTCATTATGTTAGTAATACATAAAGGCAAGCGTCGGAGACTCTACGAGGTACATATATTCTGAATCGATTTAGAGATGTTTAACTGTCCATATGTATGTCTGTTATTACCATTCTCCTAGTCGTAGAAAAAAGATATCCAGTTCAAATTTGGAAAGGACTTTGCTAGCAGGCAGGACTTTGATATTAAAAATGGGCAAAACCGCTCACTGAGAACACCTAAATTTTTTAGAGGAAATTTTTCTTTCTAACTTTTGCAAACTGCAAAAGTTAGAAAGCAGCAGCTGTGCAACTAGCGAGTCCATTGGTTTACAAAATCTGCCAAAAATTATCCAAATCGTCTAAGCCAACCAAATTTTTACAATACCAAATTTTCACTTCTTCATACTCTATACCAAACCTTATGAAAAATGGTTAAAATCAGACCATTATTTCGACCACTCCCCACATAACACCGTTCTTAAAAAAAGTCATTATATGAAAAAAAACAACAATTTTAAATATATTTTAAAGTAAATTGGCGCTGAATTATACTTTAAAAAACATGTGTGCCAAATTTGACCCAGATTATGCAATTTGTACGACCATTTCCTATATAACTTTTTTTTCTAAAAGTCATTATATAAATAAAAGCTCCAATTTTGAATATAGTTTAGCAAAAATTAGCACTGCCTTGACTGTACCAAATCGGTTCATTGTTTGAAATAATTTAAAAATTAAAATCTTTTAAATTTTTTTTAGCTTTTAAGGTTTTTATTTGACCTTATTCACATTAAGAAAAGTAGTGCGGCCGCGACCTACCATAATGAAAAACTGAAAGAGACTCTGAATCGTAATATCGTGGTTTCTAAATGGTGCATATAAAAGATATGGCTCCAGCCAAATATAATTTTTTTTACTTGTTTTGCTTTTTTTATTTGGTTTTGTTTGGTTTTGTTTGCTTTTGTTGTGTTTCTCAGACGTGTACAGGTTGTTTGATAAATTATAGCGTTGCCCATTGATGCAACATAATGTTACTTATGACTTGGGGAAAAAAATCTATTCCCACGGAGATATTCTACATTTTAATTACAATAAAACGCACGTAAATCTTTTGTTTACAAAAGTTTTCTAACGTTTTACATAAAGTGATATTTGAAAGAGTTTGAAATATTTTTGTATTATTCTTCAGTTAAAATATGCCTTACATTTAAACTCACAACTTTGAAAGAATGAAATCAAAGATAATAAAATAAATATAATTTTACATATGTAAAATTTTGTCCTTCATCACCATCATCCAAATTATTTTCAAATTACTTAAAAGGCAAATAAATTGAATCGATTCATGCATTTCTATTATTGTTCTTGTTGTAGCTGTACAATGTGAAAAAAATGGCAACAACAACAATAACAACAACATATCTTCTGGTTTTTCATATATTTTTTTAAATAACTGCGTACACATATATGTAAATATATGCTCATATGTGATATGTTATGTAAATCATAAAAGAAAATGAAAGAAATTGAAAACGGAAAAAGAGAAAGAAGTAAAAGTAAAAGGAAGAAAAAGAAAGAGTAGAAGAAAAGATGTAAAAGTAAATATTAAACGTACCATTAACATGATGAAGAGACTGAATAGACTGAGCAGGCATAAAAACCAATTGATTGTACGCTTCTGTTTCTGCTTTGAGTACTGCTTCAGCTCCGACTGCTGCTTAGGCTTCTTTTTGGAAAATGCAACTGATGACATGTTGTGGATTGTGTTGTTTGCTTGCTGCTGTTATTATTATTATTGTTCCTTTAACGCCTTACTGGACTCAATGTTTGCTTGTTAATGTTGCTGCTTTTAGTGTTGGTGTTGGTGTTGGTGTAAGTGTAATTGTGTTCACATTAACATCAGTGTAGCGTTAAGGTGGCAATGACTTTCGAGAGCAATCAATTGCAAAATGTAATCGAAATTACAAAAAAGACAAAAAATAATAATAACAATATTAATAGAAATACAAAAAAAAAATACCTAAAAAAATGTGACGCTTACTCTGCTTTTTACTTTTACGTAAACTGTTTTCTTATTTCTTATTTATTAATAATTTAATTCAAATAAATAACAAAAAAATGAAAGTTGTTTTTTTCGTCAGTTTGTTGGTTTGTTTTAAACTGAATTCTCTTTAATGATTTATTTTTAGTGGTTGTTTATTTAGTTTTCGTAAAAATATTAATTTTTCTTAAAGTAATCCGTACATTTTTCTTATATTTGATAAACAAGGAATGAAAAATACAAAAGAAAAGAAAAGCCCAAAAATTTAACTAAATTGGATTAAACCATAAACGAAAATTTAAGTAAAGAAAAATTCGCATTTTTGCTTCTTCTTAAAATAAAATACGCGTGACAAATTGAGAAAATTATATTAATTATGCTATTTTTTGATTTTTTTGATTTTCCTTTTCCTTTTTTTTATTTTTTTTTTTTTGGTAATTTTGTAAAGCTAACAAACACTTTCTAAGCACTTTCTTTCTGTTACATTATTTGATTTTTGATTTTATATTTGGATAAGAAATGTTATATTATCTTGTCGCATTGTATTTGTCTTGTCTTGTCTGGTCTTGCCTTGTCTGATATTGTCTTAACACAAATACGTTTGTACATGAACTGTTACTTCTTATATGCTTTTATTTTGGATTTTGTTTAACCAATTTCACTACGATTATGGAGAAAGCCGGTTTATATATATATATAAGTCTCATAATTTCAATCGAGGAAATTATTTCTATTTCATGTATATAAAATTAATACATATATATATATATATATATATATATATATATATATATATATATATATATTAATATTTAAATAAATACCCATGATAGTGCGAATGTTGTACAGGAGAAAAAAAATTATATATTATTCAATATAACAATTATATATTATTATTTTAACTCCATAGTTACGTCTTGTGAGGTATCTATTTTTTTTTTTGATTTTTTCATATCTATCGTCTTTGCTCTACATCATCATGTTTAATGGAACATAAAATTGATTAAGTTTATTCGAGGGCATATAATCAATTCAAAAGGAATTGCAGGTAGAACTTAAGTTTTTAAATAAAAATCCATTTAAATCTAAATGTCCGTCCGTTTAATACTACATTTATTAACTAGTTATTTATGATCATTAAATAATTTTGATGAATATTTAAAAATAGTTTGTCAAATAGCTTTTATTGGAACAAATTTACCTCATGTTCCAAAGTTCGACTTCTGTTTTGGAATATGTATACTTCGTAAAGACCGCTTCCCTTTTTGTTTAGTTAATCGTTTTATGAAGAGCATAAAAAAGTAGTTGCGCTCGATGACGTTCGTAATTCCAAACATTTTTTTTGTTTAGTAATTTTAAGCAATGAAAATAGATGAAAATATATAAGGAATATTTGAAATACAAAAGGTCGGAAAAGAATGAAAAGTTCGGATGGCCGCCGTAAAATATATTGTTTACCATACTCTCAACAAGCAGAGTAGATTCTCATATCTAAAGCAATGCGTTCCAATTATCTACAGTTTTCTCTACCTCTATACAATTTTTTACATACAAAATTCAATATTAGCGGAACAATACCACATTTCATACATTCATACTTGGTCATTATCCATTTAACATTTGGACACTTTTTATAGATAGTATCAGATTAATATTTTTTATTAAGATTATATTTAAATGTAGAAAATTTGTGTACAGTGCTTGGGATGATTGATAGTGAAACGAATTTATAATAATTCCTAACAATTAATCCGTAACAATTAATTTTCAACAATTAATTCTCAACAATTATTTATTATTATTATAATTTTATAGTAATTTTAACATTAATATCGCATTAAATAAGAATTAAAAGATATTATTAGAAAATTTGGCACAAATGAAAACAAATTGTTAATTAATAATTTATGTTGCTTTTTTTTATTTTAATTGTGGTTTTTTACTGTATTTTATTTTATTTTATTTTATTTTATTTTTTCCCTCCTTCTGTTTTTTCTTGTTCATATCTATGTAACAGTCTCAAGTGGTATACCATTTTCATTGATCTCTAATGAGGGCACTAAAGGTGGCTTAAAACCGTATTCTATATGTAAATTAGGACTTCTTTTCAATTGTTTACCATTACGATCCTGTTGCAAATCTTGAATATATTCCACGGGCCATTTAGATAACTCTACATTTATACCTTGTAAATTAACATCACCATGCAATTGTGTAGAATGATCTGATGATCCTTCTGATTTTGGTTGCAATTGTGGCGACGGTACTTGTGGTTGTGTTACGGCCCCTTGTAAAGGTAATCTAGATGATAATGCAAAAGCAGCAGGTGAATTTGCAAATGTATTTTCGGTATATGTTGTTTTAGATCCGACTGATTTAAAGGGTCTTCGTGGATCCTCTAAATGTGGTGGTTGCTGTTGTTGCTGTTGTTGCTGCTGCTGTTGCTGTTGCAATGAAATGAAGTTATTTATCATTCTTGGTATGAATTTACGAAATATTTTTGCATATGTAACTTTCCCATTAATAATTGACGGTATACGAACACTTGAAACAGCTGAAACGTTTGGAGCTACGTACACCATTGCAGAAGTTCTTGAAGGCCAAGGCAATACTTTCGGTGAGCTATTATATAAATCATTTGTGGGACGACTATGATATATATTGCTTGGATTCACTGGTAAAAATAGTCCAGATGCAGACGGTTTTATTGGCAAAACCAACGGTTGTTGCTGCTGTTGACGATATTTGAAATATTTTTCATTCAGTCTGCTATCCATGACCGGTTTCTTTATAATCTTTTCCGTTTCAAATGGCACCTGTTGTTGTTGTTGCGATTGCAATAAATTTTCTATAGGGAGTGCCTTTGTCTTTTTAGAGTTTTCCATGATATATTGTATAGCATGTGGCCGTTCTAAATAATTGTATATATTCGGAATTGCCACAGGTATTATCACGGGCAGTAGTGTTCCAACAGCACTTTGCCATATTAAGGGTGATTGTGACAATGATGATGATGATGGTGACAATGAAGAGGATAATGGCAATGGTAATGGGGGCGGTGTTAATAAAGTAGCAGGTTCATTTACAGTTAACACTGTTACAGGTATTGTTTCTGATACGTTTTCACTTCCCTCCTCCTTTCCATTAAGATAAAAAACCAATTCTTTCTTATTTGTAACATTCGTCGGTTGTAATGGAGCTGTAGGTAAGTGCTTTTCCACTTTAATGGTAGCTGTAGATTCTATGCCATGTCCCTGTTTATGTTCATGTTCATGTTCATGTTCACGTTCATGTCCACGTCCATGTTTATTATCATGCCCTTCACTATCCAGCACATGAATAGGATGCAATGATAACGATTCATATGTAATTGGATCATTCTCCTTCGATGTCGATGCCAATGTTTTCAATTTAATTGCTAATCGATTCTCCTTTGCCTTTACTTCGTCGTTAGTTGAACTTTTGGTTTGTGGATAAATTGTTTCATGAGACTCAATTAATTGCCCATCTTTTTCTGTTATCAATTTATTTCGTATATTTATGGATTTTTGTATCTCTACAAATGTATATATATTAGGTTTATTCACATTTTTATTGACATTTTCTGTAGACAATTTAATCGATTCATTGACATTTCCATATTCCCTTTCTTTTGCATTTTGTTCTTGTTTATGTTCTTCCTTAAGGTGAATATCATTTAGAGATAATGTTGGAATTTCAGCTGGAATTTGTATTTGAGTGTCATTAGTGAATGTTATATAATACGATGGTAGTTGAGAGAAATTATTGTTATTATTATTATTATAAATTGTAGGATTATAAAATGATGGCAACTTTTGAGTGGTTGATTGTTCTAATACTTTTAAGTAAGCATAATGATTATTGGGATCTTTATCAACGCCATCAACATTTGATAGATATTGTTGATACTGTAATGGATTGTTAACCAATGGTATAAATTGTATATAAGTCGGTGGGAAATTGTTTTCTTCCTCTAAAATGAAAATATTATCAGTGTAAGCGGTTTCTAATTTTTGATGTTGCTCCCTTGAGTCTTGTGGTTGATATTGCTGTCTCTGTTGTTGTTTTTGTTCTTTAACATCTGTCTCATGTATTTTTTGATGTTTTTCAAAATGAGCGAATCTCTTACCATAATTTGATGCTACCGGTACATTTTGCCCATTTAATAAACCATTATAAGAATTTTCAATTCTATTTGGACTTAACGTACTGGGCAGTTGTTTAGGTATTTTCACTTGCCGATTATATAGAAATGGCAATTTTTTACTACCTTGCATTTCCAATTGATTTTTTGCCTTCTTCCTCTCTGCATCTGCTACGTACATTTCCTTGTTAATATTCATATTCATATCATTTTTAGTTTGTGCAGGTGTAAAAAATGTTTTACGTTTCCTTAAAATTCCACCATCATGAATTGTTGTAGATTTAATGTTATCATCATGTATAATGTGAATATTAATATCATGATGTGGTGATTTATGATACTGAAGACTCTCTGGTGGCCGATGTTCATAAATTTTATGCGTAACACTTTGACTTTCTGATAATACATTATCATTTTCCATTGAAGATGATTCGTCATTGTTAAGGGCTTTGTCATCAATACATTCATTTTTTATATGGTAAGTACTTAATGATGGCTCATTTTCTAGAATGGTCAAATTTATATTATTTAACGGACTCATAGCGAGGCCAGATAAAACTGGAATGGATACTGGCACGGACACTGGCAATGACATTGCCGGAATAGTACTTTGATTCGATTGTAATAAAAGGAAGTAATCCTTTGTTGTTTGTCGTTGACGGCGAATTTGTTCGTCGGGTATAATTTTCTCTATAATAATTTCTGTATGGCCTGGCCTTAATTCGCGACGCATTTCACGTGTTATAGAAGCTAACATTGTAACATTTAATGGATAACTTAAACTTATTGGTGTTTCTGCAAAATTTTTCAATTTCAAATGTAACAATTCATTAGTGTTGTTTTCTGTTTTCTCTTTCAATTCTTTATCCACTGCATTCTTATTTTTTTGCTTTCTTTCGTTTTCCGCGGTTGTTCTCGTTTGAGTTTCCGCTTCCGCTTCCGCTTCTACTTGATGTATGTAACTGGAGCGAAATATGTCGGAAAACCCATTTGGAAAAAGTTGGTTTAAAATTTCTTGTACCATAGATTGTCGTGATATCAAATAATAATCATCATTATTATTATTATGCCCTTCATTATCAGCAACATTTTGTGAATTTACTTTTTGCCTATCATTATTCCTTT
This sequence comes from Melophagus ovinus, assembly GCA_023089585.1. Classification (NCBI taxonomy): domain Eukaryota; kingdom Metazoa; phylum Arthropoda; class Insecta; order Diptera; family Hippoboscidae; genus Melophagus; species Melophagus ovinus. The sequence goes on along the minus strand of JAKKIB010000263.1, from coordinate 260,337 downwards.
CATCATAAAAGGGTTTTGCCGTGGTACGATATGTCAAATTACTTGGCATTGAAGTTGTTTGTAGCGTGGCTGTCAAACTACATAAAAAAATGAAAAAAATCAAAGTATATAGGAAATAAATAAAAAGCAATTCAAAAATATGCAAACAATAAAAAACTCACTTGTTAATGTCATTTGGCGCCCTTGTCTGATGGTCGTTAACAATCTATGGGGAAATTGAAGAAATTGATTATTTTCAGTTTTCATTCAGAAAGGAAAGCAATTTTTTGAAGATTTCTATTACGTTTTGACTCTTTCTTGTCGTTTTTGATAAAGGCCTTGAAAAAGTATGATTTTGTTGTTGTTGCTCTTTCTTTTCTTGTTGCAATTGTTGTTGTGGTTGTTTCAATATTGATTTGCCATTAGAAGTTGAATGCCATTTTCGTATTGTTTTCGTTGTTGTTGTTGTAATCGCATTATCACTAATATTATCTAAATAATCATTGCTGCTATCATTATTAGATTTTATCAATGCTGTTAGTGAGCTTCCCTTATTGAAAGATTTCTTTAATTGATGGTCTTGAGTGCTTTGTATAAATCTGACCATCAAAAGCATTAAACCCAAAATTTTTAAAGTAATAACTACTTGCCGTAACATTTCCGCTCACTTTAATGGGTGGATTGAAAGTAAAAATTACGTTGATGTTTTTCAACTGCAAACCATTTGTAATGTATAAATATAAATATATTTAATTACTTTAGCATGGTAAAAGGGGAAGGGGGAGCGGAGTCATTTTGGGGAATTAATAGACGTAGACATTTTATGACAAATCATTCCTAAATAAATTGAGTATAAATGAAAATTCTTTGAATACACATTTGAAAATTTTCTGTTCACTTCTTCATTTAATGTTTTTAAAATTTTCTAAAACATTTCATAAAATATAATTCCAATTTTAGGTAAAGAATATTACTTTGCTATTTGGAACAAGAGTAAAATTATGTCATTTTAAACGAATTATAGTTTAATATCTATAATTTTATTTATTTTGATATATGCCGAAAAGGTTAAATCGAATAGAATTATCTTCCATGCAGAAAGGATTATTTACAACACAAAATTATAATTATAACATTAAAGAAATTCTATAAGGAAAAATTTTTCCCCATCTTGAACAATTATTCGGCGATAATTGAAAAATTAATTCAGAACCATAGACCACTTCTTTAAGAATCAGTAGAGATATATAAAGAAGCGTTTCTTCACGACTTAATCAAACACTAAAAGTTTTTTTCAGATCGATGGCGAAAAAATGTACACCCTAATCGTCATCGATCTACGGACATAAGATAATCCTACCATATATAAAAAACCTACTTTCGGAATTGATATAAGTCTTTTGGTTCAGTTGTCCACCAAATGTTACACTTAAAATTATTAGCTGCAATTTTTTAAAATATTTTAATTAAAAAATACCATGATCAGAAATAAGAAATTCAAATGAAAAATCTTTTTGAAATTGCTCAAAATTTCAGCAATCACTTTTAATGTGAAGCCTTATTTAATAAATTAAAATATTATAAGGAAAATGTTTAAAGTTTAAACATAACTCAATATTGAAAAGATATATTAAGTCTATATGGATAATTTTGATTAAATGGAAGAACCCTCCTGTGTGTAAACTTTTTCATTAAAATATTATGAAATGATAAGCGAAATTTACTTTTTTTAATTGTCTAGGTTGATGCATTCTTTGGATCTCATTTTTAAAAAGGTGTACTCTTTGATAAATCGAGAAATTACAGATGCGGGAAAGCATCAGAGGTTTTAGGAAGTATATATATTATAAATTCTCACCAAATTTAACCATACTTAGTTATTGGCGATAAGAAACATGGCACTTCAACTTTCAACTTTTAATTTGGAAAAAAAAGTAAACGTTGCACGTTAATGTAAGAATGTTGTTGTTGAAGATGAGACATCTTCACAAAAGACCCTAAATTAAGACGGCCTCCGCTTGTAATATAAACGGTTTAATTAGTTGTCAATTGAGAAACGGAGAAAGCCTTGAAATTTTTTTCACTTATATATTACTGTAAGCATATAGTTTTGTCCACTTATTAAAATAATCGACCACGCCTACCCAAAATTGTGCAATAAAGTAGCATTTTTAACAGTTTTCTTTAGTTACAGCTGAACTTGCTAAAACTGTTACTGTACAGTCTGCCCAAAATTGCGAAAACTATTAGCCTTCATGAAATGTTAGATATTCAAGATTCGAACATAGTTAAAAATTATTTTCTTACTTGTTTCGTTTTTTTCTTTTTGAATTGATTACGTTTTTAACCTTGAAATGAAGTTATATTTTTTAAATAAATTTAATAAAGAAATCACAAAATTCAACGTAAATATGCTTCAATTAAATTATACAGAATCAATTATGTTTATAGCGAGATAAAGTTGACCGTTATAACGAACTATTACTTAGTTACGATTGTAGTCGAATGAAAGTGAAATCCAACGGCAGCCGCATTTTTCATCATATATTTCAAAAAATGTTCGAATATTAAACGCGATACCTAAAAGGCAACGGCATCGGCATTGGCATCGGCAACTTCAGTGAATGGCATAAAGAAAGACTTAAAACATAGGACAATAAAAATAACGACAACAGCAATACTAATATATAACAAAAAAAAAAAGAAAGAGAAAAATCAAAGCAAAACTTAGTAAAGAAGCAAAGGCAACCATGACTTAATAGTGAAAGGATTGCAAAATCAGGAAAAAAGAAGTAAATTACATTTGCATTATTTGTAACTGGCAAGTGATAATTATTGTTGTTGTTGTTGTTGGTGGTGTTTTTATTGCTGACTCTAGTGCTGCTGTTTGTATTATGATTGCTTATCACATACCAATTGCGCAACTTCTCTTTTCTGGTAAATCAACTTGCATATTTCTGGATACGAAAAAATGCGCTGTTTTTATGGCCCACCCCAACCTCCAAATTTTAAAAGAGTATATGTACAGTCATTTTATATAAAATATATACAACATCTAAAGAAATATTAAGAAAGAAAGTTTCCCAAAAATCTATGAATCTAAATAGTTTTCAAAAGTTTGAAATTACATACTACAAATACGGCTGCCTATCCATTAAAAAGGTCTAACAGATCTTGAGGGCGGCAAAAGAAATTCAAAATTAATTCATTTTATGTATGGATGGATTTCCAGTTTAATTAATAAAAAAACAGGATACGCACATCTTCGGCATAAAAAACTATAGGGGAACATTTTTAAACAAACAACTTTTGATTATAAATTTGCAAAAAAATTCCTTTGTGTCAATAATTTTCCAATCCGTCAATCCATCGGTTCTATGATACACTCACATAAAGAGTTCAGTCACTCTTATACTGAAGTCTAACCTCATGGAATAAAACGCACCACTGTGAAAAAATTAAGGCTTTCGTTCCATTCTAAAGTAAAATCTTTGATTACTTTCAACAAAGAGCGTGCGACTCGAAATTGGCAGTTGTGGAAGACCCTTAAGAAAAACAATCTTCTTCCCTATTCCATTTCACCACCAAGTTTGATAATTGATCCAAGATTTATCTAAAATTCAAATGCCAATTTTTCATACATTTTGATTGACTTGACAAAATCAGAGTCCATACATAATATTTATTATTTATTATTATGGTATTGGATCAATAACTGAATCTAATACGATCCAGTCATTTTATTTATTTATCTATCTATTTATCTATAACATTTTTCTGATCGCAAATCTTAAAATAACGGCTGGAAGATTATTTGACGTAAGAATTTTTATTAAAAATCGGTCCAAATGGTTCAAACGGCATGCCTACAATTGACTCCACGCTCCCGTTTTTCTATTCCTTTAAGTACAAGTTTTCAGTTTGTCTATGTGATACTCGATAGCACTTGCAGAAATTTCTCTATTAGAAATTGAACTAATTTCACAATTGTTAACAATATCAAGCGTAATAATAGATCGTGAATATTCATCTTCTAGATGATCGGTACTCATAAATTTGACGTCAGCCAAATGCAACTTTCTTGCTTGCTTTATTTTTACCATTTTATGTTTTTTTTTGTCTTTTCTTCTATTTTTGATGTTGCCGCTGCTATTATATCTTATAATAAAAAACAGACAATACATATGTACGCATATACATATACAGATTGGTATTAAATGTACATTTTGTGTTGTTGTAAATACAATTGAAACGGCTAATTTTGTTAATGTGAACGTGCGGGCATGACCTTAACGTCAAGAGAGTATAACAGAAGGCGAAAAAAAAAATCAAAGCAATTTCAAATTTTTATCTAGTATTGTTGCAACAGCCATGAATATTGCTGCTGCCCGTTGTTGCTGCTATTCCTGTTGCTGCTGCTTGTGTGCAATAAGACTCAAAAAAAAAAAACTGAAAAAAAATTTCTATTTGACTAAAGTCAAATCTTTAAAATTCACCATTAAGATAAGTTGTGATATTTGCTAAAGCTTAAGGCAGCACTATTATAGCAATGTAAAAACATATTTACAATTTTTAGAATATGTGCGTCCTTTATGGCTTGTGTGACTTACGAGAATTGAGCATAAATTTAGGAATATAAAAATAATGCAGAACGTACTTACCTATTTAAATTACGTGACAAAAATGGAAATTAATATGAGATATTTATTTTACGTAGAACTGTAGATATTTCTTTAAACCGATTTAGCCCATTTTCAATAACAAATTTCAGTTGGATATCTGGTCACAACGGTTACACGGATACACTTACCTGAATCAATTTCGATTTTTGGACTTGTAGGATCTGTGGCGCCTTCATTTGGTTAATACAAATATAATGAGAAAATGAGTATATCGTCAAACTGTAGATGGGGTACATAAATAAAAAAAAGTAATATACTCGTAGTAGTTGATTGTAAACATTTGTAATAATGGGAAATTTACAAACCGGTTCTTGCAATTTTTTTTGCTTCTTTTCTCGTGAGACATGACAGTGACGATAACTCACACACTCTAAACACACACACACACACACATATATTCGATATTGTATAATAATAGAAAAACTTCATTAAATACCATAAATGACGTTGATATTTCTTTTGGATGATGCTGAAGTAAAAAAAGCAGTAATAAGAGCAACAATAATAATGACAAATACCAATGTAAGAATATATGAGTGCGATTACAATTGAAATTAAAATGAAATGAAAACGTAAACGAGGGAAAAGATACAAAAACAAGAAAAAATTAAAAGACAACAACAAGAAAATAAAACCACTTCCTTCCTCATAAACCAGTAATTCTGCTAAATTTCCAAAAAGTCATTGAGCGCTTTACATGCGGCTGGTGGGTTGTTCAATAATCCAAAGGAAACAACAAAGAAAAACAAGAAGAGAAAAGAAACAAAAAAAGATACTTTAATGAGACAACAAGCATGAAAATATTTAATGCAGTTCGTATTTTAAATAGCTTACACTCATTTTATTAAATGTACCAAAAAATAAAATTAATAACTTTTCGTAAAATATTAATTTCCCACAAATTTTAAAAAGTCCTCTACATGGAAAGGCAGGAGACATTATGTAAAAAGTGCTTACACATTTGTGTACACATTTAAGTATACCATAGAAGCTGTAGCGTACCTAAAAAATTGAGTGAAACAATGTTCGTCTTATAATGGATACGTATAAGTTCAGCAGAAAGCCTACCAGATGAACTTTTATCCATTCAAAAGAAAGGAAACGGATGTAACTGATTGCATTTTGAAAGTCAGTAAAAACCTCACTCTCTGTTACGAATTTATAAATTTTAAGTTGAACAAGATTGCTGACGATTTGGGTACACCACAAGCTCCACAAAGCACATTTTTTGAGGTAATAAAGCCGGCACGTAGAGTCTTCAAATAACCAGATGCTCTGCCATATCACCAATTAGCATTAAGATTGGTGATGCCGTAGCTGTAAATAAAATCTTTGATGCAATCTTGTAGAACTCATGTGCAACTAATAATGAATCAGCTATCAGTTGAGCTTGTAATTTTCGACACTGGTAACTCCACACAATTACATGGGCAAACAGAAAGATCTAAAACAATCCAGTAAATGATTTTATGTCGAATAATGATCAAATAATACATGTGGAATTCAATCGCGACCGTTTAGTTGTTACAGACATCTGCCAAAATCAAAAATACCACAAATAGTGTAGAACAAGTAAAAACATAATAAAGAATTGAAGTTTAAACATTTAATATTCTGCTCAACCCTCAACAATTAAAAATTTTAAAATAAACTTACCTAAAATTCTCCAAAATGTGAAAAATTTTCTTAAAATACTGTGTAAATGTCATGATGAAATCACGTTAGTACAAGAATTTTCATTTATATTTCCATATGTGAAATTAAATTAATTTTATTTTTTTTTAAAAAAATACTTGCGTGGAAGGGAATGTTAAAAATGGTAATTGATTAGACGACAATTTTCTATTTAGATTTATTGAAAATATTGTAAAGACCTTATAATCAAAGAGATCGTTGGTCAAAAATTGGTTCGATTGGCTAGATGAAATCCTACAAGAATAATATAAAGCATTTCAAATTGTAATATGAAATGGGCATACGAATAACTTATATTTTATAGAAGAAAGATATAAGGCCTTACCCTAAATATGGATATAGGGAACATTGTATGCAATTACCGTTTCCATGTAAAGCCCTCAATATATATATATGTATATATCTCAGGCAACAATTGACATTGCATATGTTATACATATAAGTTGTTCTACAATATGGATCTATACATTTCTTCTATGAAAAAGCTTTTATCGATCTTATACCGCGCTGTAGTGTTTGAAAGAAAAGTTATTGGAATGATATAAGGAATATCATAGTACATTTAAAACTTATTGACTAGAAAATTAATATCGAGCGCCCAATAATATGAAATAGATCATATATATGTGTACATATACATACGATATCTAATCTAATCAGTTGAGCTCTTAATTGTGCTGCAATTATGAAAATGAAAATCTGATAAATTAAAAGTCTGAAATCAATATAAAATTCAAAATTGTGAAATGATTAATTTGATGAAAATAAAAAATTTCAAATATATATAATGCGACAAAACTTTAATAGGACACCAACAACATTATCCCACTCAGCATGTAGCATGTAAGAGATTAATAAAATCAAATGAAATGCATTTCTTGAAAAAATTGTAGTTGATTCAATTGAACATGCAATTGCTCATTCAGACACTTAAATATAAAAATAAACAAGTAAGAAAATTTTATTTGGCTGGGGGCGATACTTGGATACCCACCGTCAATATGGCGTATGGGTTGTAGGTATCCAAAATTTGGCCCCTCAGCCAAATATAATTTTTTTATCTGTTCAAGTTTTGTGGGGGCGACCAATCCCGAGAAGCACCTGCTCAATTGGGAGTGGCTCATGAGATGGTTTCTGATCCATATCCATCAGGGAGCATCATGAGTTCACGAGATCAGATCCAAAGATTTAGTTTGGTACCACGGGATCACCAGTTTCATATTTGCCCATGTGGTGATGTTGGAGTTGGCTTCGTGGGGGCTGTGGTGTCCATGTCGCGGACGTAGCTCGATCTATTATGTTTATACCACTATTATAGTTTTGTCGAGCAGGGTGCCATTTCCCGAATAAAATAGCTAGCTGGGTAGGCTTATCGGGCTAATTTAATCTAAGCCAAGGGGTTTTAAGAAGGCCCCGAATCCTTACACCAAGGATTAAGCTAACTAGATGAGGTGCAATAGTGGCTTTAAATTGGAAGCTAGTCGGGACGGTGGCATGCACTTTGTGGCTAGCGATCATAAGTATGTTTATACCATGCATTTGAGCCTTCCAGGCAGGTATGCATGTAAAACACTAACTGTACTGTTCAAGTTTTGTGGGGGCGACCAATCCCGAGAAGCACCTGCTCAATTGGGAGTGGCTCATGAGATGGTTTCTGATCCATATCCATCAGGGGGCATCATGAGTTTCACGAGATCAGATCCAAAGATTTAATTTGGTACCACGGGATCACCAGTTTCATATTTGCCCATGTGGTGATGTTGGAGTTAGCTTCGTGGGGGCTGTGGTGCCCATGTCGCGGGCGTAGCTCGACCTATTATGTTTATACCACAATTATGTTTCTGTCGAGCAGGGTGCCATTTCCCGAATAAAATGGCTAGCTGGGTAGGCTTATCGGGCTAATCTAATCTAAGCCAAGGTGTATTAAGAAGGCCCCGAATCCTTACACCAAGGATTAAGCTAACTAGATGAGGTGCAATAGTGGCTTTAAATTGGAAGCTAGTCGTGACGGTGGCATGCACGTGATGTGTCGTGTCTACCAACGCTAGCGATCATAAGTATGTTTATACCATGCATTTGAGCCTTCCAGGCAGGTATGCATGTAAAACACTAACTGTATGTTCAAGTTTTGTATTATCATTTCTTTTCTCATTGTTACCTTTTTTATTCTATAATTAACTTATTCATCTTGGACAAGTTTACTTAGACTTTTCCGTTTCTTTTTTTTTTCTATTGAAAGTGTTAATGAAAAAAACGATGAATTGAAGCATGGAAGGGGTGATAACATCTCAACACTTCTCAGAATAGAAAAATTAAAAGTTTTGTACAGAAAGAAAGTAAAACAGAGTTAGAAAGAGAGAGAGAGAGATAGAGAGAGATAGACAACGATAGGGTGCAAAGCTCTCTCTCTCTGTACCGATATTGTTTGTCCTTGATTGTTAAGTATTGAATGCTGCCTCCGGGTCAACGTATACATGTTAAAAAAATATAAGTAATCCGGTGAAGAAATTATGCTTTTTGTTGCTGTTGATTTTTTCCAAATTACTTAAGGACGCATTCAATACATTAATAGAATATTATTACAAACATATACATTTCAATATTTTTTTCAAACTTAAATATCGCATGCGATATAAATTATTTTTCATTTCAAATGTGTATCAATATTAATATTTTCATTTATGCAACCTAATTAATAAATTAAAGCTAGTCTAAATTATAGGTAGGATCGTTTCAAGTAAAATTATATTAAAATTATAAAATAATTATATTTTGTACTTTGATTTATTTTTCATTCATCATCTAGAAATAGGCCTCTTGATCATCTGATTAAATTGTAAAGTCCATACTCATCAATCTATCCCTTGATATTTCTCTTTATCATTGTTTTAAATTCATATTATTTGTTAAATGTATAACGAAATAGGTAAATTTTCTCAGAAGTTTTCTCAGAAAATTTAAATTGATTGGAAAGAGTAACCACCCATAATATAAGTGTAAGAGAATTATTAATTTCAATATTTTTGTTTTGTAGACAAAAAGAAATTGTTTTCCTTTATAAATGAAATGCAATGCCACGCCTATTTTATTATAATCATATAATGTAAACTACTTTCCATAAACTTTTCGTTTCATATAATTTAATCTTTCTTCGTTTTTTAAAAGAAAATTTCCGTTCAAGTAAGTAGTTTATTTTTTTATGTGTTTTTTGAGAACATAATAGAAAGTGAAATGAATTCCTTACGCCATATTCTCTTACTTTAATCAGAGTCTTGACAATTACTGTTCAATTTCAGTTTTCTCTAAAAATAATTCACACCCTGAGTTGTCCAAACTAAGGCGATACTTGGGAGCGATAAATCGCTCCTTATAAAAGAACCGAAATGAAATGGCAAAACATAGAACATCATGTGATGTAACGTAACTTAGCGTAATGTAACGTAACGTGATGTTATGTGAATTAAAGCGAAATTTTTAATGTATAAACATTTTGTAATCTGTTTTAATATCCATAATTGTTGGTTTTTGTTGCCTGTTTCGTTTTATTTTTACAGCTCGATAAAGTTTATTAACACTTTTAACACAATTTTTCTTATTTTTAGTTTTATTTTTACTTTTTGTTCTTATTGTTATTATTATTATTTTTCAAACACAATACTGACATTGCATTATCATAAATCTTTAGTAAACTTTATCTCATTTATTTTAGTTAACATTAGATTTTCTTTATATTTATTTTATTTGTTCGTTTGTTTGTTTGTTTGTTTAATTGTTTGTATGTATGTGTATGTGATGTAATAAATGATTTCATTTCTCTCTTTTTACTTTGTTATATTTTTTATTTTTGTTTTTTGGTAAATTAATTTTGCTTTTCTTTGTTTTCTTGTTATTTTCTCTTTTTCTTTTGTAATTCCTTTTTTTTTTTAATTTTATGTCATTGTATATCATTTAATTTGCTTTTATTTTTGCCTTTGTGTGGTTTTTTTCTTTTTAGACTCAGATCTTAATTTTAATCTTAATCTTAACTAAAAATATTGACGCCGTTTTATATTTAGAAATTTTACTGGTTTCTTTCTTCTTTTCCATTCAATTCTTACTTCTTTTCCATTTCTATAAGGCGTACCAGAAATAAAAAGCGTTAGAGTGCATCGGTAATCGTTTAATTCATACTAATTTTACTTTCACTTTTCTCTATTTTGAATTCCTTATATAAACATATACATAACAATTACTTCATTTATTGTTCATTCAAATTTTTTGTTAAATTTTAGGTAAGAATTTCTTTTTGAGATCATTATAATGGACAGATGGATAGACAAACATGTTTTAATAGATTACGAATTGGAAGCTGATCAGAAATGTTGGGAGAGTTTGCGACACTTCCTTCCAGACGTTACACACATTATAGCAAAGTGACTATAACCTCAAAGCTGTGGGTAGTGGGCATAAAAGAAGCCTCACTTTTTTCCTTCTTCTTCTTCCTATTTAATATCGATATATATATATATATATATATATATATATATAAGTAATTATGCGTATGTAGGTTTACTAAAAGCCAAAGTAAAATTTTAAAAAGTTCAAAACGTTTCATATTGGATTATAATAAAAATAAAAAAAAATAAGTGAGAACTTTATAAATCTCTTAAATACTCTGTACCACTTTGGCTTATTTGATTAAAGTCAAATAGGAGAATTAAAAGCCAAAAATATTGAAAAAATTATAATTTTGAATTTATTGTATTTTATAGGAGAAGGTTCCAAAAAATGTGAATTATGTCAAAATACAAAATACAAAACTTGCTAAAATGTATTCATAATTGAATTTTTTCTTCATATAAGATTTTTTTTTCGAAAAAAGCGATTATGTGGAAAATGATCATAAAAATGGACTAAATTTGGTACATACATTTTTCCTCTTGAAATACAATGATTTGAAAATTTGTATTTCCGATGACATTAAGACTATCCTGTATGCTAGAGCAATTTCTAAATTCTTCTGTTTCTCTGTCTCTCTCTCTCTCTCTCTCTCTGTCTCACTTTTTCTCTGTCTGCCTCTGTTTGGCTTTATTTTATATTATATATTTAATATTTATATAATCAATTAATGGAAATTTTCTTTATATTACAATTTTTAATTTTTGGCCTTATTTGCAGTATTAAGGAAATTTTTCTCTTTTCTTTTTCTTACAATTGTATTTCTTGTTTTATTTTACTTTTCACATTGGATTTTCTTTCTCACATTCCTCTTGCCATATAAAGTTGAATAAAGTCTATATGGTTTTTTTTTTCTTGATTTTCTTGAATTACACAAAAACATAGAGAAAAAAATCCTTAAATTTTAAAACACAAAACAAAAAGAAAAAGGAAAAAGGAAGATGCTAACAATTATAAACCACGTTTGTTTTTTTGTTATTTTTGTTTCTCCTTTTTTTTAAATTTAACATTTTTCTCATTTATTCGTTTGTAATATTTTTGTTTTTATTTTCTATTTATTTATTCATTTATTTTTTTTTTTTTTGGTTTTTGCTTTAATTTTTTTAGTACAAATTCTTAAAAAATTTCAATGGTATCCAAAAAGAACAAAAAACACAAAAAAAAAAGAAAAAAAGAGACGCCAAAAAAATTCACGGAACTTCATGTGCCTGGTAAATAAATTATACCTTTTCAGTCTTAAAAGGGACGAGGAAGATTATTATTACAAATCAATTTTATTCTGTGATAGATACTTTAACTACTTTTAATTAAAATGAATCACGAATACACATTATTTTCTCTTCCTTTTTTTCTCTCTCTGTCACTCTATTTGGCTTTGCTTTCTATCTTACTCTCTATCTCTCTCACTCTTGCACTGCCTTCTTTTTCCCTATATCTCTCTGTCACTGTGTCACTATTTGGAAGTGAGGATTCGAAAAAGCATAAAAATATAATAAATAAATTTTCCTTGTATTAAAGCTAAAAATATTAGGGTACGATTAGAACAAACTATTAAATACAATGTTATACATAATACCTCAACATTTTGTTACTTTTTACACATATTAATATATTATCATAATTTGAACAATTCAAAACAGAAAATTTAAATATAAAGTCATGTTGCAAAAACCAAAAACAATTTTCACAAAAACCAAAGAAAAATATATATAAAGAAAGTAAAGAAGATAATCGCAATCACAATCAGTCGTAATGTACCACAAATGCCTAGTTAATTCATAAAATTGATAAACACAAATTTTATATGAGTTTTTATCACATAGATTGTTAAAAGTAAAATTTTGTGTACATTTTTCACAAATGAATTGAATTCTACTTTTTTGTTTTATTTTGTTTTCTTTTTTCTTTTAATAAGCCGTTTTAAGAGAATTGATTGTTCTTGATATCCAAGTACGCATTAAATTTCATCAATAAATCTTATTAATATTAACATTATTACGATGATGATATTGATTGCAGAAATATTTTAAAGTTGATGAACATATAGATGGCAAAACGGTAAACAGAAAGCACAAAAAAAAATATATATATATATAATACAAGTTTGGCCAATGTTTTTTAGAACCTTGTTATATCATGTAACTACAGAAATGTAATGTAAATTTAATGTAACAAACAATTTGCATCATCATTACTAGAGTGCATGTAATGGGTGTTTTCTAAATACTGCCAAATAATTAATAAGAAATCACATACATTTCATATGTACAAACGCGTACGTACATGTAAATATGTTTCAATCAATTGTTGAATTGTTCTTTTCTTTCTTTTTGTTTAATTTTTTGTTTTTTTTTTCGATTTTATTTCCTTTTGTGTACTTAAAAATACTTCAGATTTGACTAGTATTTTGAGAAGATTCTTATTTTATCACTTTTTTTCGTTTTTTAGGATGTTTGTTTTTTTAAGTTTAAATGAGATTATGCAAGTTGGGTAATAGAGAATGCGAAGTGTACGCGTGTAAATGTAGGAGTAGGGATTACATTCACTTGTATTACATATATATCAAAGGAGAATGAAGAAGATAATTAGAGAAAAATAAATCTTTACTTGAATTTTCATTACACTTTTCAAATTTGATTCTCCTTAAAAATTTGTGCCCCCTTAACTTGCCTCTTACTTATTAAACAATGAGGCAGGCAGATATTCAGACAGGCAGAAAGTGAACCCCCTATAAAGTTTTATAATAATTTTATTTTCTATAGCGTATAGATTGGATAAAAACTAAAGAGGTACCCAATTGAAAGAAACTTAATTAGCATGATATTTATGTGACATTTTAATGCCTTAAGTTTTTTTCTTAAAGGCTTCTATACATAGATTGGATGGTACACTCATAAGAATCATAAATCATAAGAATGTGTACATATAAATGAATTATATATATATATATATATGGAAAGTGATCCGATATATTCAAAAATATATGGAGACTTTTATACAATAAGCACGAACAACGCACATTTATATTAGACAAGCGGCTTATCCTAAATAAATAAACATTTCTTTGTTGCTTTTTGTTTTGACTTTTAATTGTTGCTGTTTGTTTGTTTGATTTTTTTCTTCTTCATTCATATACATGTACATATACAATAATTATAATTAGAATAATATTACTAATAATACTAATATCTATCGATATTGTACAACACAAACAGTAACTTCCTTAAGATTTGCTGCTGCTTTTTTCCTTTCTTTTAACTTAAAGTGGTATTAGAAAATGATAATATAATATACTAACGAAGAAGAAGAAGAATGTTAAGATTTTATAGTATGTTGATAACGTTAATGATGTGCCTGATAAAGGACTTGTTCTTCCAAATACTGGAAAATGTATTTCTTCTGGTTCACTTAATTCTTCTTGCTCATCATCCAACATATTTGCGACAGTACGATAACTTACAGTAAAGTTAACTTTAAATGTTGCCTCCGCTACGCCACCAGGCGACGAAACAATAAAGTAAAATGTACGTGGCACCCGATCATGCATGCTAACATAAGTTAAACGGGCCTCCTTACAAAATGGTGTAGGTAAATCCTAAAGTGGAAAATTTTTCAAATCACTTATTAAGACTTTATATATATATATATATTTATATATATATATATATATATATATGTATACGTGTATTACCGTAACAGCGTAAGCTAAAACAGTGCTGCCATATTGATTGCCAGGTGTATAAACACGATCACCATGTAACCATCGTGCCGCATGTGCTGATGGATTTGCGCAAAATTCCACGGCTAAATGTAACGGAGAACCGGGATAAGCTACTGGTGTTGCATTTCTTGCTACAACTGTCGGTGTACCTACGATAAAGAAGAATTGAACATTCTTTTAAAATTAAGGTTCCTATTAAGGATTAAAACTTAAGGTATCGTGTACCTTTTACGGTTACCGAAACCGTTTCTAAAACTTCCAATTTCTTTTTGTTTATAGGTGACTGACCAATACATTTATAGGTGCCAGCATCTTGATAGACAATATCTTTTAAAGAAAATTGCCCAGTGGGTATAGATAAGCCATGACCTAAACCCCTTAAACGTGCTGTAACTGGATCTAAATGACTCCAACATCCAAGGGAACCTGTTTTGAGTTTTTTTATGTTTTGTTCAATATTTAAAAACAGATCCTTATGAAATTACAGTTTTATATATATTACGGTACGATTATGTTGATACGATACTACTTACCTTGAGGACATTGTAAAGTGACAGCACCACCTAATTGAACTTCCAATTGACCCTTATTTGAATTATGCAAAGATGCCGCTACTGACATATCTTGATCATCTGGTTCAGATGTTACATCAACAGAATCATCTGGATAAAATGGAAAGTATTATTTTTCTACACATTTTAATACATCGATCAATATGTCTAAATGTCCTTGGACCTAAATGAATTTACAAAAATACGCTACATTGATCAGTGCATTTCATAATTATACATTACATTAAAAATAATGACTATTAATTGTACAACATGAATTTTTTTAATATTATTATTGTTTCTAAACTGTTACACAAATATACAAATTAAAAATTAGAAAATTACACCTACTTACATCTGACACTTAAATAATAACCGATTGAGGAATACTGGAAATTTAAATGTTTTGATGTACATTTATACCAGCCAGAATGTTCCCGTCGGATTGTTGTGAAATTGAGAAAGCCATCACCTGTTTGTGGTACCTGTGCATGCATTTAAGTGAAAAAAAATTTAAAAAAATAAGATAGGACAATTTGCAATGCACTAGCGAATATATTTTGAATAGTGGGAAAGCGATTTAATTTCAGCTTTCCACTAAAGATTCCGACATTGGTACTGTAACCTACCGGTGGATCACCATCATCCTTTTGCCATCTTGGAGTACTTGGCGGATTTGAATCAACATCACACTTTAGTGAAACTTCAATACCTTCACGTAACGGATAACCAAAACCCGGTGTACGAGATATAGCAAAAGAGGGCGTATATTGTACATCCAATAGCAATGAAGCATTTTGACGTATTTTTAAAGTTGGATGCTCCATAACGCACAATATCCGTGCATTATGATGTGCCCTATACACTGCTTTCAGGCGTGCTTCACTTTTAGCACCACTATTGATTTTATACAAATTTTTATCCTACAAAAATAAAAATAACATAAAATTAAAGAAATGCATCAATATCGTAGAAATGTATTGAATAATATCATTGAAGCAAGCACTTATGTATTTATTACCTTATCGTTTTTAATCTCCTCCAATTCCATGTCCTCGACTGAAACCTTTTGAGCATGCCGATCTACTCCTGGACTTAATAATATTTCCCAATTTAATGTAGGCCTAGGATTGCCGCCTTCACTAATACAAGCCAAATTTAATTCAGAATTTTCTTTAATCGGCACAAATATATTTCCAGCATCTAAGCGCCGCGAATCGATTAGCAAATATGGTGGCTTAGGACGATCCAAAACAACTAATTTCACTGGGCGTGCATTTAATGTATACTGCTTTGTATTCTCTGCTTCACATTGCCATTTCCCATCATCTTCCAGCATAACGTTCGTTATGGTTAGAGCGCCGTTCGCTTCTTTAATAAAACGATAATCGGTTACGCGTGTTGTACGATCCATGGCATGAACCACCTGTAATAAAAGACCAAAGGGTGAATTCTTAATTTGATTCGTTTCTTTTTTTTTTATATTAACATTTTGTACAAAATGTTTGTACAAAATACCTTTAATGAATAAAATTGTAATTATTAAAAATACTTTCTGTTAGTTAAAATACAATTTACATAGCACAAGGAATTAGCGCCTATTTAAGAAATCAAACTTTAGAGGTAAATCTATAATCGACCCATAAGTACATCAAAGTACATAAAAATTTCATCAAATTAATCGGCAAGAGCGGCATACCTGCGGTCATATATCCAAAAAGGAACTTAATCAAATATCTTTAGTATTACAAAAAATTATAGAAAAAGATCATCCTCCACACCCAACAATTTAATTAGATATTACACACTGTTTTTATTTAAGTTCTTTATTGATTTTGGTTCGAAGTAACAGCTTCATTCGATCTCCATGCTTTGAAACTTTCTTTTTTATATTACTTTAATTTATTTACTTCTAAATTTAAGTAAAATACATTACCTGGCCATTCTTATACCACATTGTTGTAGCAATATCCAAGTCAACTTCACACATCAAACGTATTTCTGTATGCTGTTCAGCATAAATCACAGACATTTCTTCATCATAGGGATTTTGTAATATCGGTCTCAATGGCATAACTTTTGGTTGATCATCGAATTGGCTTGAATACGAATTCTCATCATTCTTATCGTAATCAATAATACTGAATGCAGCAAATTCATGTTTGCGATCAGCTGCACTATTAAATTCCTCATCATCTCCAATAGTAACAACAGATTCTTGAGGTTTACTTAATACTTCAATGGGTACTCTAATTGCAGAATGGGCATGAGAATGAGAATGGGAGCGTTTACTTTTCATCATACCAGAGAGACTTTGATTTAAATAATGATTATTTGTCAACTGTGTCTGTGCTTGTACATTGTTTTGTTCCTCTTTCTCCTTGATTCTTAGTGGTATCATACTTGTGTAATTATAGTCTTTATAATAATTATTTACTGTCGTTATATTATTTATATTATTAGTACTTTTTTTATTTATATTTTTTTCATTATTATGAGGGGGAATGTTTGATTTAGTGTAATTGTCTAATACTTTCAATTGTTGTACGGCGATTTCGTTGCTGTTATTCTGATACTGATTTTGATGCTGATTTTGGCTCCGTTGCTGATCGTTACAAAGTAATTTCGCGTCTCTTCTAATACGTCGTACTCTTTTTAAAAATATATTAGTATTGTTATTGTAGATATTATTATTATGGTTATTATTACTATTATTGTTTAAATAACGTTTAAAGCTTTCATTTTTATCCCTATTTAGCCGTTGCTGCTTCTTTTTAAAAGCTTCCCTATGTATGGTCTTCAACTCTTTATGATGGATTTTATGTGTTACATGTACACTAATACGGTGCTCCGTTTTTTTGGCAGGACTAACTTGTTTTAACGAATGAGCTTTACGCTGATGCTGTTGGTGCTTGTGCTGCTTCTGTTGCTTTCTCTTGTGCTGCTTTTGCTCACTCATCGAAGGCATCATTTGGGATGGTTTATAAAAATCTTTTAAAATCTTTCTACTACTGTTTGTACATTTTGATTTTTCACTTTCAGTTTCAGTTAAATTGAAATCGTATTGTTGCCACCATTTGTATTTTATAATTTGGGGCATCAACTTTAGCATATCAAAAACAGATGGTGACGGTAGTAATGCTGATTTTGATGGTTCAGTTATAGAAGAAGAATATGTATGTGAAGAACGTGTATTAGAAGCTGAAGTAGAAAACATATTTTCTGACGATGATTTCGTTGATGGTGAAGCAATAAAAGAAGCAGCGAAAGAAGGCGAACAAGATGATACTGAATTAGAAGAGTAGGAGAAATAAGAATTTTTGCGTTGCTTTAAAACGGTCGTTACTGTTTTTGCTGTTGTTTCAGTTGCATATACATTCTTTGAAATAAATTGCTCATTATAATTTTGTTTTGTTTTATTAGGTATTGCTAGTTTACTGGCTACTGTTTTTGTTACTTTTATTATTATTGGTTGGGTTAAATTTGTCCATTTAATGTTGTCGTCATTTATACTTTGTTTGGCACAACTTGTTACGTCATTATCTCTATTATTTAAATTTTTATTATTTTCATCTATTCTAGTAAAGTTTTGTTGCTGTTGTTGTTGTTGTTTTAATTTAAATGGTGCTGTTTTGTTATTAGTATAATAACTTCTTTTATTATCATTTTCTCCTTTTGTTATTTCTTTTATGTCTAAGGTATATCCGTTTTTGCTTTCGTTGCGATATTTGATTTGATCGTTCGATCTTTGTAACGATAGTGACGATGATAGGGGTTTTATCGATGTTGTTAATACTGTTGGTAGTGTTGCTGATGATTCGCTGATTACAACTGCTATTGCTTCTACACCTGTAGGTGTTGCTATTGCTGTTGTTGCTATTGCTGTTGTTGCTACTACATGTTGAACAAATGTCTTTTCGTTTAAATAATCGGCGGGTTTGTATAGCGTTAACTGCTGTTGTTCTTGGTGTTGCTGTTGTTGCTGCTGCTTTTGCAATTTGTCTTGATGTTGTGAATTCGTTTTGTGTCTGGTCGGTGTTTGTGTTACTTGAACAGTACCTTTGCATTTAAAGGAAATTGAGAATAATACTTTAAGAAATATACAATGTACAAAAATCAATTATATAATCGATTAAAAATTTTATGATTTACTTTGTTTACTTACATTTTATGAAAATAATGAACAATAATAGTATATAAAATCGGCAATCGAATGTCGATCTCATGACTTCATTACACCTCAAAGTGGGGAATATAAACAGTTGGTAAAATTTTTATTTTTTGATTTCTTGATTTCCGAGTTATTTTCGACTTCAGTTTCCGTAGGATATTCTTTCAATATAAATCTATTTATAATTAATAAAGTCCAGTGGTGTATAAAAAAAATTTTGGTTTGATGAATATAAAAGTTGGCACTCGATGTAGTTGGCAGCAGAGTACATAACAATTTAGATAAGATATATTGAACAGTGTTCCAAATATAAAGAGACAGTCAGAATGATACAAATAGGCATCTGAAAATGATAAAATTTTTCATACTATATATACTATTTTAATTGCATCAATTTTTATTGAAGAATTATTAAATTGTTTTTGAAACAAAGAAAAACCTCATATATTATAATTGTATTAAGTTTTTCGTGGCTATAAGTAGCAATCAAAAAGTCAGACTACAATCTACAAATCAATTCACTTTGAACCGAATTATGAAATAATTTATATTTGACCCGCCTTGCGTTCATTTAAATGCGTTGTTCATATACCTCTAATCTATAACAACCAGGAATGACTTCAGTAAAGTGCACGCTTTAATAAAGCAAATGGATTCGAAGCATATCGGTCTTTCTGTGTATGCCAGTCTAAAATTTGTCCATGTGTATGTACTATAAAACTAAAGATACCAATGTTAATCATTTTAATGACCACTCCCCTTACAATGTTTTGTTTGCAGAAAGCCAATATATTTTACAATTTTCAATAATTTGCTTTTAGCCATGATTAAATTACGAAGTAGAGTTTTAACATATTAAATTGGACTACATTGATCCACTTTTTTTAAATGATTTCTGTACAATAACGTTTTCATTAAAGATTAAAAAGACAAATCAAATGTTACGGCCACATCCCTCATAGAATGTAGTATTTTGAAGAAAATTACTATGGTAAAAGGAAACAACATTAGTTTTATTTTAAAATATTAATTATAATAGCAAGTAAAGACTTTACAGTCGATCGGGACCAACTTTTAAGCATCCTGCACCACTTTTTTAATGTGATTAAAGACAAATAATAGAATTAAAACCTGACAATATTATAAAAATTATAATTGTTCAGTAATTGTAATTGTTATAGAAGAGATTCAAAAAACGGATCGATCTGAACCATATTTGGTACACATATTTTTTATGTCAAAATACAAAACGATCAATTTTCGCTAAAGTATATCTGAAGTTGCATTTTTTGGTGTAAAAATTGACCGATTTGAACATATTTTCTATATTAAATTACAATTTTGAAATATATTTAAAACTGTAATTTTTTTCCACATACCGAATTTTTTTGAAGAAAGCATTATATAAGGTCGAAATAATGGTCCAATTTTAACCATTTTCAATAGGGTTCGTCTCTAGATCAAAACGAACCTATATACCAAATTTAATTATATAATACCCTTTTACCACAAGTGGTGTAGAGTATAATTAGTCCAATGTAGTAAATCCATATATAAAATTACTACGAATTTGTATCAGATTAGATCAACTTATTTTTCGCATACCTCACAATTTCAATTTTTAAATTGTGTGGTTATATATGATGTGCTACATTATACTCCATGGACTATAACATTTTTATATTTTTATATGATTGAATACCGGAATAGGTGTGGATGAACTGAATAATTTGTCACTAGATAGATGGACTAATGAGTGATTGGATGAATATGAAAAAGTATAAACGAATGAAGAGATGGATGTATGGATGAATGAACAAATGGTTAAGTGAATGGATAGATGGGCGTAAATGGACGCTTTAGAATCAATGGAAACATGGATGACTAGATGTGCATATGTGGGAGAACAATTTTTATAAATTCAATTGACTTATTTATCTTCCCTTGCACAAAAACCTTTTCGAACACTTCGGCAAATCAATCTCGTAGCTTATTTATAAAATTACATTTCAAAGCCAATAAAAGATATATAAGAACAATAACAACAACAAATCGTAACAATAATAATAATAACAACAACAAATCGTAGTAATAATATATACTGGAACTCAATAGTAAATGTTACATTTACTACGAACAGCAACTCTCGTTCGATTGACTGTCGTCCAATATTTTTTTTACTTCTCACTTTTTATTTCTCAACCGTAATGGAAAGTAAAGCAAGACGAAACAGTTAGAAGAGCCATTAACCCTTCACTTAACTCCAACTCCAATTAGCTACATAATTTTGTTTACTATTTTATTGTTTTATTATTGTTTTAAAGTTTTGAAAGTTTAAAACCAATTTAAAAGCACATTGTAGTCTCGTTTTTTTACTCTTCACAGTAATGTTTAGTTCTAATATTTTTTTTACATATTTTCTTATTTAATATGATGAAATTCTATCAAATCTTTGTGAATAAAAAAAATTTTTTTTTTGAAAAGGAGGAAAATTTTTTTATCAATTTGGAGGATTTTTGTATAAAATCTATCTATTTTTGTTTTTCTCTTTGCTCTCTCCTTTTCTTACCGTTTTTATTTTCCCTGTCTGACATTTTTTATTTTCCCTGTTTTATTTTCCTTGTCGCACAAAGCAAATACATACAAATGGAAAGAAGAAGAAAAAGACAACACATTTCTCCCATTCAACTCTACAAATTGAGCATGAAGGATGCGAATATCTGCTTTTTTTTTGTTTACTCGTAATAAGTGAGAAACAAACAAGTAGAACAAGTGAGAAAATGACTGTGAGAGAAAGTGGTAACAAAAGAGAAGATTTATAAATTACCGCAACTTAGTTTCTTATTATTATCAAAAACTCGCTTCACTTTCGCCAAGAGCGACTCTTACGTCAACATATAAAGTGAACAAAAAACACTTTCTGTGTTACTAGCCATTGAAATTGGTATGTTTATAAACAAAATTTATAATTCAACTATTCAACTTAGTTAGTTATTATTTCATAAAAATGTCACACATACCTTTAAACGATATTATTGGATTTTACCATCAGAATTCAAATTAAAGCAAACCAAATCCGAGGAGATTAGATTAAAATAGATTAGATGGAATGAGTTGAGATCAATGACGTTAAAGCATGGGCTTGTTTTTTTACTTTGTTTCCTATTTTTATTTTGTGGTTTTTTGTTTTTTATATTTTTTGAAAGTAAATACAAGTAGAGTGAAAAAAATAGAGAGAAGAGAAGTGAAGAAGTTTTTGATTTAAAATGATTCTTTTAGCTTGATGAATTCAAACATTTCTTTGACTGGATTCTCAGGCATAACAATTTTTTTACACATAAGTTTCCTTATTTAATTCATTTTCTTCCGTTTTTGTTGGTGCTGCTTTTTGGTTTTTCTTTGCTTTGTTTTTACTTGTTTAGTTTTGGAATAAACGTTTTTAAAAAAGTCACACAACACGTGCACAACTATAAGTATGCACTGAGCCTTTGTTTGGTTATTTATTTGCTTATTATTTTTTTACTTTTTTTTGTTTTGTTGCATTCTTCTTTTTATCTTTCGATGCAAAAATGTCGAACAACACGAAAATAAATTTTAATGATAACATTAACAGCAATAATCACAAAAATAAAGAAATAATAATTAAATTTGAGTTTGTTATTTTTGTTTGAGTTTTTAGGCCTCTCCTTTTTTTTTGCTTTTTTCTGTTACACTTTTTCATTTATTCTTCTTTTACAATAATTTTCAATGCAATTAATTTCATTTCAAATTTAAAGAAAAATGTAAATTTAAAATTTAAAAATATATTAATTTAAACATTGAATGGAAAATTAAATGACTAAATTACTTATAATTTTAATTGGATTAGAATTATAAAATTCATAAAATTAATAAATTATAAAAATGAGAATTTATAAAATTTAATAAAAACATTCTAAAATGGACGTTAAATGAAGCTGATTCAAATGTGACGTGCATTTGAATCATTTAAGCATATCAGAATGCTATTAATTAATTAAGAAAAAATTTCTTGAATAAACTTTTTTTTATCCAATAATTTGCTTCAAAATGAAAATAAGGCATAGAAGGCAAAAATTATCAATTCATGTAAATTTAGAAGAGCATTTGATTCTTTGGTCAAAGATAGAATAAGAAAATTAAATTTGGTTTAGGCCAATACTTGGATACCCACCACCCATATACCACAATTTTACGCTTCAGAGCCTATTTTAGTTTTCCATTAGTAGACAGAAAACCACCACTTTTTTTATGTGATTAAAGTCAAATAAGTCAAATTACAAGCCAATAATGTTGTAAAAATTGTAATTTCTCAGAGGAGGTTCAGAAACTGCATCGATCTGGACCAAATTAGACATACATATTTTTTACGTCAAAATACGAAACATGTAGTCCAAATAGATTTTTTTCCATACAACAATTTTTTTCGAAAAGGACATTATATTAGAAGTGGTTGTAAATTTGGGTCGATCTGCTCCTTTTACCGATAGTGCCCATTTTTATAACCAACCTGCCTGAACAACCTTCCAATACCCCTGCCAAATTTGAGCTCGCTACCTTTCTTTGTGACCAGGAGAATCTTAACAACACTTGGACAGACTGACAGACATGCATGTGGATAGACATACACACATGTCTAAATCGATTCAGAATAAGAAATATATATACTCCGACGCTTCTTTTTGGGTGTTACACACATAATGACGAAATGCATAAATCTCCAAATACTGGGTGATGAGTATAAAAACAAAATACATTTGTCTGTCTGCCATAATAATAGTTTGACATAACCAATCCCCTAAGCCTATTGCGGGTCAACTTAACCTGCACGACATCACAATTTTTTAATAACTGGTGGCTGGTGGATTTAGTGCTAAACACTCGTAGCAAGGATTTTCAGAAGATTCAGCTCTTTACCAAAAAGTAAATTTTGTATGTAAGATACAATAATGACTTTACATTGACAGTTAGTTGTGACGGCATCACGATATCATAGATATTTACGCAAAATTTAATGTGCTTCGCGGAAAAAGGAGGGCAATTTAATTAATTTTTTACTATTTTTCATTATTGCTAGAATTTTTCTCTTTATTCTTAGTTCTGTCCCTTTCTTTCAATATTTCTCTCTTTCTCGTTTTTCTCTTCGTTCCTATCACTCCCATCAATCACTTTTTCTGTTACTTCAATTTGTAGAAAATTAAAAAAAATTAATTTAATTGAATTGAGGAAATTAAATGGAAAAAAGCATCCGCTTTAAGAAACGGTAAAAACTGATAATGAATACTCAAAATAATGTGTAATGTGCAATAAAGGTTCGAAATTATATTAAAATGTTTACAATAAATAAATTTAATTCAAGTATTTTTTTTTTAATATTATTCACATTATATTTTTCATCTATATGTGCAAAAGTATTGTACAGTATCCAAAGGCATATACAGTGAATAAATATAATGCTGAAAAGAAAGATATAAATATTTATGTTTCGTATACTTGTTTAAAAAGAGACAATTGCATGAAATTTGTTTATAAACATTGGCAAATTTATGACTAGTATAGGAATCGATTAAAGTCCAGCAACCAACCTGACGCGGTTGCTATTGCATTTGCTCTCTTGAGTGATTCTGGGTCTTGTAATATAGAGACTCTTTGCTAATATCACTACTTATAACTTTTACAGCTATTCACTATTATTATTCTCTTCGTCTTCTTCTTCCTCTGTTTACTTAACTTATAAAACGTCACACTTTTTTGTACTGTTTTTTCTTCTCATTTTATTTTTTATGCATTAATTTTTTCCTTCGATTATTGTGTACTTTTTTCTTTTTCTTCTACTTCTTCTTTTTCATTTAGTAGTTTTTTCCTTTTGTTATTTTAAAATTCCTATCATTTTTCTAACAGCACATAAAAAAGCCCCACCAAACAAAAACGCTAAACAAAACAAAACAAATCAAAACAAAGAATATTGAACCGTTTATTTTTATGTTATGTGCTGCTATTAATAAACCGTTATTTCGCAATACACAAAGAAGATAAAGATAAGATAAATTTACGTTAACGGAAATTATTTGATATGATGTGCTACGTCGTTGTGTCGTTTTTGTTGGTTCGTTATTGTTTTGTTTTTGTTTTGGTTTTTGTTTTTCTTTTTCGTTTAAATTCGTTCGCGTTTTTGCTCTTCGTCATTTCCACTTTCCTGCACCATTTGCTATCTTCTTCTGAATAGTTGTGTTTCTTCAAATGCAAACATTTTTCACTTACTCACACACACACAAACATATGTAAGTTAAGCACATGTATAGAAAAGGTAAAATACGTTTTTTTTATTTATTGACATTTTGGTTGCAGTCACGTTTATTAAAACTTTTACAACTTTTCAACCTTTGATTTTTTTTTATGTTTTTCTTGTGTTGCCTGGATTTTTTTGGAATTTTTGCCTTTGTATAAGAACGATTTTTCTAAGACTGATTTCCCAGACACTGAAACAACCAGTAAATAATGATGCATCATATTTCCTTTCCTTCCTTTATTGCTTCCCACTTTCTTTTGTTTTTTCCCCCTTCTTTTTTTTTTTGGATATTTTTCCCACCTTTCTCTTTTCTTGTATTTTTTTTTATTATAAATATTCCATGCAAATCAGATCGTCTTCTATCTCTAGCGTTTTTCTTTGTGTTCTTGTTATTGTTATGCTTGTTCGATTTTGTTATTTATTATTTCTTTTTTTGCTTCTTGCCACAGATATTTCATCAATTTTGCATAAATTTTTTATCTGGCTGTCCTTTGTCGACTTATTATTTTTTATGCACATTTTCAATCATCTCAAATAAAAAATAACAACCAAAATAAGCAACAAAAAAATAGATAAATAAATGCTAACAGAAGCGCACACACACGCATACACACATTTCCCTTTTGTGATAATCAATTTTTGTGACAATCTCTTTGCGACTAACACACCTTATTTATTATAATAAGTACAAAATTGTGTATTGTGGTATGCATTTATGTATGTACTTGAGCATAAGTGATAACGGTAAGAGGAAGAAGAAAATGCTAAAGAAAAAAAGGAGAGATTCAAAAAGCCATATTAAACGCGACGTATCACAACTTTTAACTTTTAACTACGACCGCAATCATCCAACTGTTCGATGCGCACAGTTTTTCTTGCTTTTTACAATTGTAAAAAAAAAAACCCAAAATTTGCATGAGGTTAGAATTCGTCTCTTCATACAATACAAATGCACTTTTCTTGCAGCTTTCTAGCTTCCTTTTTTTTTTTTGATTGTTACTATTGACTATTCTTTGTGTAGCATTTTTTGTTTGTTCCGTTTTCTTTACCGTTCTAGGTTGGTTGGTAGTTACAACACAAAAAGTATATGTGAAAAAGTGCATCTCATAAAAAAATTTTTATCAATAATAACAATGCTAAAATGTATATACAAATTTGCAGGTTTTTTTTTGTTTCCTTCTCTCATTCACTTTTCATTGTATTATTATATATTTTAACAAATTCTTTAATCAACATATATAAAATATGGTATTGAATATATGATTATTATTCTAGGAAACATTGCTTTTTCATTTCATATATTTTGAATTGTTTTCAGTTCACGAAATGCATGTAGAAATGCATACAGTTTATAAACAAACATTGAATTTGTTGTATTAGGGAGATGCACAATCACTCAAATCTGCAATTGCCACAATTTTCGAGTTAACATGTCAAGTCGATAGAAATCATTTGTATTGCAAACTTCGAAATGGTGATATTTATACACAAAGTTTCATGCAAATTCGTGTGTTTAAACAAGCTTAGGCATCCTGGTTGTTTATTGTTGCCAGAGACTCTCTAAATTGCAACACTCGCAATCTTCTAGAATGATATAAACAATTTATTTTCAAGTCAACATGTAAAGTTGACTGAAATCATTAGCATTTAAAACGATCATATTTAGACACAAAATTTAATCGTTGTTCATGTTTATAAACAAAGTATCTCAACTTGGTTATTCATTAATATGCAGGAACGCAAAACTTATATTTATTTATGTTTGCATTTTTTATATAAATATCCCGTTTAACATTTATTCAAAATATGCGATTGCTGTTGTTAAATGTTAGAGAGTTTATGGCCTTGTATTTTATATTTTCTAGTATAATAGCAGAAGTTTGATCGAGGCAACAAAACGCAGACGAAAAAAACACACAGAGAGAACACTAATTTTAACTAGGCATTAGTTCAGTGGCAGGTTCGTGCATTAAAAGTATATTTCTTACAATTTAAGGCTAATAACACAATAAACTGAAAGTGCCCGTTACGACTTATGGTTAATAAAATTTTTCTAAAAGTTTTTTCAAGATTCAGTAATATCTTAAACTGTGCATTATAAAGCATAATTTAATGTGTAAAAAGTCTATTTAACGGACACTTTAAGTTTATTCGATTATTAGTCTTTAATTGTGAAAACGAAAATATAAAATAAATAATAAACTACGTAAATATAAATAACAATTATACATAGAAAAATTATTTGGATTCTTGTTAACTAAAAAGAAAAAACTTCTTCAAATTTAGTGCTTTTGACACAGGTAAATTAATTTACTTAAAAATGTAATATTAATTATAAATATATTGATTAAAAAACGCCTTAAATGTATCTCTGCTCTTTTACATTACACTTTTACGTTTTTTAGCTCTCTTTTTATAAAGTTGCCTAAATGAATAAAAGCGTCGTATATCAACATAAAAATGCATCATATGTCACATATAAATATGCTGGCAATACCATAGTGGAGCATTTATTTAATGTATGAAAATAACCGTTTAACAAACAAGAATTGAAAACGATTTTAAAAAAATGAAAATGAAAATGATTTTAAGAAGTATATTTTTAATAACCGAAGTAGTTTATTTTTATTCAATTTTATTATTTTATTCAATTATTATTGTATATGAAACTTTTCTTGGTATTACTTGGCTTTTATATGTAATTTAGAGCACTCTTCAACATAAAATACTTTATTTACAAATATTGCACTTGAAGTACAGCAAAAGAATGGTTATGTTTGTTTACATTTTTCTGTTAGCCTTTTTTTCCAGAATTTCTCACTGAAAAATAATTTGATTAGGCTAGTTGATAACTTCACATATCTATTAACTTTTATTAAAACTGCAACTGACATCTAGGTGGAGCTATATCACCTTTAAATGAACCTACTCAATGGGATAACAGATTTAGTTGCACAATACTCAAAACCAAGAGTGTTCATTTATCATCGCTCCATTAAAAAAACACAAAAAGTTCCTGAATTTCTGAAGGATTACAACTGCTGCTCTGTCTACACATTTATATTACTTCGGTTATTTTACATTTTTTTTTTGTGACGGAAGTAATTTACAATCCTTTTATAATGCTATGTATGTGAACTAGATGTGTTTTTAGTTTTTCTATATATACGTTAGACTGAGTAAGAAATAATTGCTAGCAATTGTCCCATTTTTACCCATTATAACTGCTATACGTGTAGGAATTTAAGTTTTGACAGCTATTTGTTTACAATTTTTCGATGCGTTTACAAAAATTTTTTTTAACTTCTATAAACTTAATTTAAAATAAATATACAATGTAATAGAAAGTTTCTGCAAATTTGCGCTTATCTTGTTTTCACGATGCTTACATTCTTATAGCTACTACTATTTCACTATTAAACTCCTAGTAGGGTAATTATATGTGATATAATCAAAATTTTCGGAGTTAACTTGAAGAAGACTTTTTTTTTATATAAAATGATTGAGCTAATATATTAAAAATTTTATGGAAGTCCTCTTAGCCATTAATAAAAAGTAGCAAAGTATCAAAGAAGTAAAGAAATAAAACTGTAAGATATGCAGAAATTTACTTAAACGTAAATTAATAAATAAATTTCAAAATTAGTTTGTTTTACTCTTGATATTCAAATTTATCTTGCTTCCGGAAAGTTTAACTAAGTTTAATTTTAAAGAAAGAAATACTTTATATCACTTTCTTTAAGTTGAACTTTTAGCACAGCTTTGCCAGAGAAACAAATATAGCTCTTCCATCTCTTTTTACAACTCGACAAAAACTACATAAAAAAACGGTTCTATTTCCGCCGAAATTCTCGAGGAAGCCAAATATATTTTTTAGTGAACTTCCATCGATGACAGCCAAATATATAAAGCTATAGAGCTTATTACTAGAATGCGTAAATTTAGAAGTGAAATGACTATGTGAACTGTGAGCTTTATGTGTCATATGGGTTTAGCAACTCTGTGTATTTAGTCTCCCAGCGTTTTGGCATATGCATATGAATTTATTACACTATTTAATAGTCTACTTAGTTTAATGTTGATTAAGAGTTTTAACGATTATTTGTAATATTATAAAATACTTATTATATTTATAGAGCTTTATAATTTCACTATTTATAGTAACAATTGTCTTAAAAGGTACGTAATGACAAACAGTGATACGTTAGCACTAAATAGGTGTTTGTGAAGGGCATTATTTATAAAAAGAAAAAGTGAAAAAAGACAATAAGAAAAAACATGACTGTAACTGCTTTTAAATATAGTAAACTGTCAAGTGGTATGATAACTGTCAAGTGGTATCAAGCTATTTCAATCAAGAATACTTTGTAAAATGTACCGCCCATACAAAATTTTTTCACAAAATTATCAAAACATTGTTACATTAAATAAGGTAAATTTTACATATAGAATAAGTAAAAGTGCTACTGTCAGTTGGAGTGGATACTAACAGCGCAATACTCTATATTAATTGGTTCATATGGTTATAAGTTCTACAAAATTACAAAATAGCAATTCATAAATTTCGAATGATTTGATAAGTTTTTTATATAGAAGGATGTTCATGAATTCATTTAAATCAAATTTGATGCATTCTTTTAGTGTGCTAAATAATGTTACTACTTTTCTTAGCAACATTGTTACTTGATTTTTTATTCATTACTGCACATTACAATGTGATTGATTCATTGTCGCTTATTTATTATGCAAAGGAAAGAGACAATTGTATGCATATTAAATTTTAAATAAACAAAAAAAGTTTTTCATTCGATTTTTGAAAACCCTGAAAATTTAAACTTATAAATCACCAGAAGTGGGTAAAAGTAGTTTTAATATGACTATGATATTCGTTATTTTGTTAATTAAAATGGTGAAATTGTAAAATTGAACGTGGTTAGTTTGATTACGTTATATTACATTAATATTTATTACTTGAAATCATATTAAGAATTGGAAATTGAAAAAATTTGTTTAATTTAACAAATTTTTATATAAAACGTGTTTTGTGTTCTTAAGTTACAACGAAGTTCTGATTTGGTAATTAACAAAACTTCAGGTAATATTAAGGCGTCGAAAATCATGAAAAGATCCATTGAAGAAGCGAAAAACGATTGTGGTAAGCGATTTGATTTATACGCATATACTATTTAAAAGATATAAAAAAAAATTTCGTTAATTTTAGAACCGACTTTAAAGTCCACAAAATATACTGTACATATTGTACCACCAACTAGTATGCCATCAACAAATTTTCAGGAACGGCACAATAGCAACGATGCGAATACTGCAGTTATGCTAGATAATGATAAACAACATCAAGAGGAAACCAAACAGTTGGTAACTAACTTTGATTCCTTCACATGGACACCAATAACACAAATAACGCCAACAATAGTGACATCAACAACGACAAGAATTCCAACAACATTGACAACAAAAAAAAGCACATCTGCTACCTCTTACGAAAACAAACCATTTACAATCGACGCACACAATACCTAGTACTAACAAAAATAATAAAAACAAATACAACAAGAAAAACAACAAACCCAATAAAAATAAAACTTTTACTATCAATAATACTAATAGTATTCATCCATCTATACATTCATTACAAATGCATCGTCCAACAATTGTTACAAAACATGATATACCAAAGTGCACTATACAGACTGTTACGATGGAGCTGATTGAGAAGAATCCTTTTGTACATTTGGGCGTCCATTTGGACCGTATGCCAATTCTTAAACATGTTATATGCCGTACAGCTGGTGTTATTTTACTTGAATGTTATATAACATTAAAAAAATTGCGGACAAATGAAAGCTTTTCATTATTAGCACAATACTTTGAGATAAGTGAAGTAGAAGTTCGGGAAATATTTAGACGTACTGTTATAAAATTGGCACGCTATATGCGTTTTCTTATTTGTTGGCCGGAATATAAAAAATATACTGATCGCCATAAAGCTTTACCATTTGCCTTTAGGCAAAGTCATTTGTACGTTCAGTCTTTGATGGAGTGTGTCGAAACCGTATTAAAAATTGGGCAGTGGCGACAGGAGTGCAACAATTATAAATATTTAATTTGCTTTGATCCAACTGGTGAGTATTAGGAAATTCGTGGAGTGGACAACTTTATATGGAATAGAAATAACAATCACTTTCGCCTAAATTTTTCAGGTATTATAACATATATATCAGACGTATATATCGGTCAACTCGATGATATATGCATAATTGAAGCATCAAATTTTAAAAAATTTATGCCACAACGTGTTATGTTGGTGGCAGACCCCGGTAAAGCTATACGACGTAAACAAGAATCATGTAAACAAGAACACCCGAAATTGTTGCATAGTGTTGGAGCTTCCACTTCTACTATGGCAGCTAATTCTTACTTTGACGCTGTTTGTAATATTGGCATTGGAGATGGTAACTTCACAGATACTGGTGCCGTTGGTGCTGCGGGTAACGCCTATAATTCTGATAATGTCGGTCATACTATGACTTATAGTGACACAGAGGCTGTTGCCGACATTAGTGCTATTGACCAAGGTACTGTTAATGGTACTGGCGCTGCTAACATCACCCCTAGCGCAACTTCTGCTCTTTCTTGTAACTTAGAAAACTCTGCCATAACCAGTTCGTATACAGGATCAATTGCAAACTTCAACAATGTTAACGAAAATACTCGTCACGACCAGTGTAATTTCAATTTGAATAATGTTGATGCTGCTTGTATGTTTGATAGCGATGCTGATGATGATGACGAGGAGAATATGCAATCATTATCAAAATATGCGGCATCACAATTGGCTGGCGAATTCGCCTCACAACGCACTTTAACTATAGTAAATGATCAACTGACCTCTAAATTTGTCGACAATTTTTCTATACCCATCATGCAAGTTTCACAAAATTTGTTGCGTTCGCATATGAGTGAAATGATCAAAAAATTACAGGAATTCAAATTATTGCAAAATCTGACCATAGATGACATGGTTATTTGTGAATGTTTAAATGAAATATTGGTGGTATGTGCAGGTCTCACCAATTTACAAAAATAAACTATATGCATCAAATCAAGTAAGCCATCGACGATATTGTGATTTTTTCAAAGTATTGCAAAATATTCGAATGGCGCGAACTGTAGGGAAAAAAGTTGAATAAATCAACAACAAAAAAAATTGTAACATTTTTGTTTGTCTCTTTGTTTTATGTATGTTAATTTAACTAATTGAATTTAATTGAAGTTATTATTTTTTTTATGATTTTCGTTGTTTCCTATTTAGCATTTAGTGAATTTTATTTTATACTTCTATAAAGAGAAGAAAAGGATGATTTTCAAATGAAAATGATTATTGAAAAATAAAGGTGATGGCGCCTTCCTCCAACACATACTTACGCACATTATACTCATATACATATATATATATATATATATATATATATATATATATTTATATGTATATACATGCACGTACGTACTTACAATAGGAAATAAACATTTACATAATAAAGCTAAACCAAAGCCTTAATTAGAATCAATGGATTCACATAAATACTAAAAATAATACCAACACGCACAAATATGATCAATAAGAATGTAGAATTATAAAATTAAACAAAAGACAAAAGGTCGAAAAAAGAAACAGAGAAGCACTGATCTATGTGGGAATTCACATTTCAATAAGAAATGTGAATGATGTGGTCTTATGGGTGTATTTTGGTGTTAAATGCATTTAAAATTTAACAGAAATTAATGTAAATATGAACTGCAAGATATAAATTGAAGCATTTGATATAACTCCCCAATACTATTGCATTGGGCATACGCAGAAAACAGCAGAATAACGAGGGTATTAGTGTTAATCGCACTAGATTTTAGAATACAACAAAGCTGCGTATCCACAATTATATCGTGAAACCGTCTGAATAGTCATGAAATAATTGCGAAGTGATGGGGGAAGAAATATGCATTTTAATTTATATTATTTGAATAAGTATTTAAAAATTGTGCCAATCTCTTTTTCTTTGGAAGATTTTGATTGCAAGGTTAAAAGGTACGGAAGTCATCGTCCTTAACCATTTCAGTATATATGATTAGACAGTAAAATCAGAAATGATGGAATTTGAAATATAAAATTTTGGTAAAAGTCGATCTAAGTCAGATTTTGCAAAATAATTTCGAATGACTCTTTAGCATATTTTAAGATAATATGTTTTAGACGGTTATAAAAGTTGTTCCTGATTCCAGCAACTTGCAGTAAGACTCGTGTTTGGCCTTATTTATCAAATTTCGTGACAATATTTCGAAAATTGTGATGCATAGCTTGATACCATAATACCATCATCACCATGATTATCATATAAATGAGAAGGTTTCATTCGATTCAGAAGGTGATTTCTCAATCAATGGGCATTTAAAAACAAGTTGAAGCAATGTTAAAGTTCTTCTAGTGTTATATATAAGCGCATATACTTTTAATAAGCAGGACCATTTATAGTGCAAAATATGAAAAGAGGTTGTATTGGAAAGTTTGGAATTTTGGGTATTTATCAGAAAAAGTTGGAAGGTATGTTTGATCACGACGAAATCCTGAATTAATTTGGACATTTCTGTTGTTGGCATATTGGAAGTTCTTGGACGAAAGTTAGTATATAAAGGTGGACAATATTCGTCAGCTGTTGCGGTTACGTGCTAGCATTAATTGTTATTGCAATAGTAAGAGTTTTATTTGATGTCATTTATTACATTGAAAATTGTAATTAGAAATTTTTCTTCCATTTAAGAAATGTTCGTATAAAATGTAATCGCAGTGTTCGTAACTAAATACTTTACCGTGTTGTTAACTTTATGAATTGTCGAACACTTGTCAGAGTAAACATAATAAACAATAAATGAAAGTTTACGAAAAAAAAGAAAAATAATCCATACTAAAATTGTATTTTTAACTTCTACATTATCCTTGTTGAACATTAATTTATATATTTATTACATATTGTAATGGCGGATAATTAATTAATTTATACATTTATTACAAATTGTAATGGTGGATAATCGTAAGTATAATGCATCTAACAGCAGTGAGTGATTGATATTAACAGAAATTTCGAGCCGCCATGTTTAAAAATGGACGTGTATGTAAATAGTGACGGGCCTATGTAGAATTGATCTGTGCTTCTTAATTTCAATGAATATAATAAATTAATTACAATAAAGAGAGACCTGCACATTTTTCCTCTCGTTAAGAGTTTAAAATAATTGAGGAAAACTTTTCCTAAACACAAGAATATTTAAAGTAAATTTGAAAGGAAATTCTGGCGTGGTAATTAGCAAAATTTTGCTTATTAATACACCAACCATTGCAACAGTAATAACTCTGTAATTGCTTCTACTGTATTAGATCAAAATCAGAAACAAGCACAATTAATGCAGGAAAAACAAACATGGCGAACAGTTGGGAAATAATTTGAATTCTCTCTACTCTATTCCAGCAGCACCAATGATAATAATAATAGTAATTGCTAATTCATTTATTTATATACTTTTTTAACGTTGTTAAGAAACGTGAAGTAGTAAAATGTACGATGGAATTAATTGAGAATAATGCATTCGAAAATTTGGGCGTACATATAAATCGTATGCCCATACTTAAACATTTTATGTGCCGTATAGCTGGTGTTACGTTTCTTGGATGTTAAGTAACATTAGAAAAATTTCAAACAAGTGAAGTCTTCGCGTCACTGGCGAAATACTTCAAGATGACGGAAGTTGTAAATCAAGAGATATGTGGGCTTACTATTGTAAAATTAGCACGCTACCTACCTTTACTTTTATGTTGACCAGAGCATATAAAGTTTTATGATCCTCATAAGAATTTACATTTGCGCTTAGGCGAAATTGACGGTTTGTTCCATCGCTTGTGAAATGTGTTAAAACCGATTTAACAATGGAACTGTGTCGGAATGCAATAATTTTAAATACTTCATTTATTTTGATTCGACTGGTAAGTATTAAAGAATTGGTTTAGTAGTGGAAATGAAAAACAGAATATGGTGTGACAATGATAGTGATGTTCGTTTTTGGTATCGTATCATGCCGCTTCCTCTTCACTGATACCATTACGTATGTATCAGAGGTATATATCGGCCAATTTGACGATTTGCATATGCTGAAAACAAATACCTAAATATTTACCATTGGTGCCAAAGCCAGGCAATATTATCGGACGTAAAAACAAGCAGCAAAAATTCATGCAACAATTTGACATATGTGGAGCTTCTTAACTATAGCCGCAGCCGTAGCTGCTTCTGCTACCTAGTATTACTGTTGCTGTAAGAGCTGGTGTAAATGCTGATGTAACTGCTGATCCTGACATTGATGCTACTGGTGATGCCGGTGCTTTTAGTGATGGTACCTTAGATGATGCCGTTTTGAATAGCAATATTGATGATGTCAGTATTATTGGTGCTATCCTTGTACTTATTAGTCTTGTTGTATTTCCTAGTGCTTTTGTCACCCTAACTTATTCTTATTCTGCCGCTATCTTTTTTTATTTATGTAATTTCCGTTCATATTCGTGCAGTCCGAATTGTTACTGAAGCTTGCCATGCCCTTATGGCTGCTTATAATAAAGCCACTGTCAATTCAAACAACAAAGACTTTAGTACCACTTTTGGTAATGGTGATGCTGTTTATAAATTTGAAAACGATAGCAATAGCGGTGAAGGAAAGAACACACAATCGTTATCAAAATATGGCGAATTACATCTCACCCTTGCTGTAATAAATAAATAATTGATATCGAAATTCTCTAGAAGTTTCTCTATTCCAAATATGGATATCCCACACAATTTATTGCATTCACATAAGAGCAACATGTTAAAAAAATGAATTCAAAATATTGCATCATTTTTTTAACATGAGCAACATGTTAAAAAAGTGAATTCAAAATATTGCAAAATTTAGTCGTCGGTGACATGGTTCTTTGTGAATGTTTAAGTGAAATATTAATGGTATATGCAAGTCTCACCAATTTACGAAAATAAACCATATGCACCAAATCAAGTAAAAGATCGACGAAGTTGTTTATAGTTCTCAAAAGAGAACTGTAAAAATTACAGGAAAATGTGAATTATCCTAAACCCTCTTACATATTCGTGTATGTCAATGCATGCATATGTATGAGTTCATATTTACATAATATTCATAATTTGCACAATAATTTCTGTAATTTCCACAATTTTTAAAGTTTTGCATAATATTTGAATGGCGCGAACCGTAGAGAAAAGCATTGAATGAATCAACAATGAAAAAAATTGGAACATATTTGTTTGTCTCTTTGTTTTATATATGTTTTATATATGTTCCCGGTAGTTAATTGTTGTTAATTAAAGTTTTAGTTTTATTATAATTTTTGTTATATATTATTTAGCATTTAGTATTATAAGAGAAGTAGAAAATCATTATATATATATAATCCACGTAAATACTTACAATAGTCAGGCAAGTTGTCGGTATGGAAGGAAGTAAATGTTTTCGTAATAAAACTAAATCAAAACTTTAATTAGAATCAGCGTACTCACGTAAATAGTAAAAATAATACCAATAAGCACTAATATGATCAGCAAGAATATAGAAAAAAAGAGACACTGATCTATGTGGGAATTGATAATTTAATAAGAAACTGTTTTGTCTTGTATGTGTATTTTGGTGTTAAATGCATTTAAAATTTAACAGAAATTAATGTAAATATGAACTGCAAGATATAAATTGAAATATTTGATATAACTCCCCAATACTATTGCATTGGGCATACGCAGAAAACAGCAGAATAACGAGGGTATTAGTGTTAATCGCACTAGATTTTAGAATAGAACAAAGCTGCGTATCCACAATTATATCGTGAAACCGTCTGAATAGTCATGAAATAATTGCGAAGTGATGGGGGAAGAAATATGCATTTTAATTTATATTATTTGAATAAGTATTTAAAAACTGTGCCAATCTCTTTTTCTTTGGAAGATTTTGATTGCAAGGTTAAAAGGTACGGAAGTCATCGTCCTTAACCATTTCAGTATATATGATTAGACAGTAAAATCAGAAATGATGGAATTTGAAATATAAAATTTGGTAAAAGTCGATTTAAGTCAGATTTTGCAAAATAATTTCGAATGACTCTAGCATATTTTAAGATAATATGTTCTAGACGGTTATTAAAGTTGTTCCTGATTCCGGCAGTTTGCAGTAAGATTCGTGTTTGGCCTTATTTATCAAATTTCGTGACAATATTTCGAAAATTGTGATGCATAGCTTGATACCATAATACCATCATCACCATGATTATCATATAAACGAGAAGGTTTCATTCGATTCAGAAGGGGATTTCTCAATCAATGGGCATTTAAAAACAAGTTGAAGCAATGTTAAAGTTCTTCTAGTGTTATATATAAGCGCATAAACTTTTAATAAGCAAGACCATTTATAGTGGAAAACGTGAAAAGAGGTTGTATTGGAAAAGTTTGGAATTTTGGGTATTTATCAGAAAAAGTTGGAAGGTATGTTTGATCACGACGAAATCCTCAATTAATTTGGACATTTCTGTTGTTGACATATTGGAAGTTCTTGGACGAAGGTTAGTATATAAAGGTGGACAATATTCGTCAGCTGTTGCGGTTACGTGGTAGCCTTAATTGTTATTGCAATAGTAAGAGTTTTATTTGATGTCATTTATTACGTTGAAAATTGTAATTAGAAATTTTTCTTCCATTTAAGAAATGTTCGTATAAAATGTAATCGCAGTGTTCGTAACTAAATACTTTACCGTGTTGTTAACTTTATGAATTGTCGAACACTTGTCAGAGTAAACATAATAAACAATAAATGAAAGTTTACGAAAAAAAAGAAAAATAATCCATACTAAAATTGTATTTTTAACTTCTACATTATCCTTGTTGAACATTAATTTATATATTTATTACATATTGTAATGGCGGATAATTAATTAATTTATACATTTATTACAAATTGTAATGGTGGATAATCGTAAGTATAATGCATCTAACAGCAGTGAGTGATTGATATTAACAGAAATTTCGAGCCGCCATGTTTAAAAATGGACGTGTATGTAAATAGTGACGGGCCTATGTAGAATTGATCTGTGCTTCTTAATTTCAATGAATATAATAAATTAATTACAATAAAGAGAGACCTGCACATTTTTCCTATCGTTAAGAGTTTAAAATAATTGAGGAAAACTTTTCCTAAACATAAGAATATTTAAAGTAAATTTGAAAGGAAATTCTGGCGTGGTAATTAGCAAAATTTTGCTTATTAATACACCAACCATTGTTACAGTAATAACTCTGTATTTGCTTCTACTGTATTAGATCAAAATCAGAAACAAAAACAATTAATGCAGGAAAAACAAACATGGCGAACTGTTGGGAAATAATTTGAATTCTTTCCACTCTATTCCAGCAGCACCAATGATAATAATAATAGTAATTGCTAATTCATTTATTTATATACTTTTTTAACGTTGTTAGGAAACGTGAAGGAGTAAAATGTACGATGGAATTAATTGAGAATAATGCATTCGAAAATTTGGGCGTACATATGAATCGTATGCCCATACTTAAACATTTTATGTGCCGTACAGCTGGTGTTACGTTTCTTGGATGTTAAGTAACATTGGAAAAATTGCAAACAAGTGAAGACTTCGCGTCACTGGCGAAATACTTCAAGATGACGGAAGTTGTAAATCAAGAGATATGTGGGCTTACTATTGTAAAATTAGCACGCTACTTACCTTTACTTTTATGTTGACCAGAGCATATAAAGTTTTATGATCCTCATAAGAATTTACATTTGCGCTTAGGCGAAATTGACGGTTTGTTCCATCGCTTGTGAAATGTGTTAAAACCGATTTAACAATGGAACTGTGTCGGAATGCAATAATTTTAAATACTTCATTTATTTTGATTCGACTGGTAAGTATTAAAGAATTGGTTTAGTAGTGGAAATGAAAAACAGAATATGGTGTGACAATGATAATGATTTTCCTTTTTGGTATCGTATCATGCCGCTTCCTCTTCACTGATACCATTACGTATGTATCAGAGGTATATATCGGCCAATTTGACGATTTGCATATGCTGAAAACAAATACCTAAATATTTACCATTGGTGCCAGAGCCAGGCAATATTATCGGACGTAAAAACAAGCAGCAAAAATTCATGTAACAATTTGACATATGTGGAGCTTCTTAACTATAGCCGCAGCCGTAGCTGCTTCTGCTACCTAGTATTACTGTGCCTATTATTACTGTTGCTGTAGGAGCTGGTGTAAATGCTGATGTAACTGCTGATCCTGACATTGATGCTACTGGTGATGCCGGTGCTTTTAGCAATGGTACCTTAGGTGATGATGCCGTTTTGAATAGCAATATTGATGATGTCAGTATTACTGGTGCTATCCTTGTACTTATTAGTCTTGTTGTATTTCCTAGTGCTTTTGTCACCCTAACTTATTCTTATTCTGCCGCTATCTTTTTTTAGTTATGTAATTTCCGTTCATATTCGTGCAGTCCGAATTGTTACTGAAGCTTGCCATGCCCTTATGGCTGCTTATAATAAAGCCACTGTCAATTCAAACAACAAAGATTTTAGTACCACTTTTGGTAATGTTGATGCTGTTTATAAATTTGAAAACGATAGCAATAGCGGTGAAGGAAAGAACACACAATCGTTATCAAAATATGGCGAATTACACCTCACCCTTGCTGTAATAAATAAATAATTGATATCGAAATTCTCTAGAAGTTTCTCTATTGCAAATATGCATATCCCACACAATTTATTGCATTCACATAAGAGCAACATGTTAAAAAATGAATTCAAAATATTGCATCATTTTTTTAACATGAGCAACATGTTAAAAAAGTGAATTCAAAATATTGCAAAATTTAGTCATCGGTGACATGGTTCTTTGTGAATGTTTAAATGAAATATTAATGGTATATGCAAGTCTCACCAATTTACGAAAATAAACCATATGCACCAAATCAAGTAAAAGATCGACGAAGTTGTTTATAGTTCTCAAAAGAGAACTGTAAAAATTACAGGAAAATGTGAATTTTTCTAAACCCTCTTACATATTCGTGTATGTCAATGCATGCGTATGTATGAGTTCATATTTACATAATATTCATAATTTGCACAATAATTTCTGTAATTTCCACAATTTTTAAAGTTTTGCATATTATTTGAATGGCGCGAACCGTAGAGAAAAGCATTGAAGGAATCAACAATGAAAAAAATTGGAACATATTTGTTTGTCTCTTTGTTTTATATATGTTTTATATATGTTCCCTGTAGTTAATTGTTGTTAATTAAAGTTTTAGTTTTATTATAATTTTTGTTATATATTATTTAGCATTTAGTATTAGTTTGTTTTAGTTTATTTTTTATTTTTATAAGAGAAGTAGAAAATCATTATATATATATAATCCACGTAAATACTTACAATAATCAGGCGAGTTGTCGGTATGGAAGGAAGTAAATGTTTTCGTAATAAAACTAAATCAAAACTTTAATTAGAATCAGCGTACTCACGTAAATAGTAAAAATAATACCAATAAGCACTAATATGATCAGCAAGAATATAGAAAAAAAGAGACACTGATCTATGTGGGAATTGATAATTCAATAAGAAACTGTTTTGTCTTGTATGTGTATTTTGGTGTTAAATGCATTTAAAATTTAACAGAAATTAATGTAAATATGAACTGCAAGATATAAATTGAAGCATTTGATATAACTCCCCAATACTATTGCATTGGGCATACACAGAAAACAGCAGAATAACGAGGGTATTAGTGTTAATCGCACTAGATTTTAGAATACAACAAAGCTGCGTATCCACAATTATATCGTGAAACCGTCTGAGTAGACATAAAATAATTGCGAAGTTTTGCGGGAAGAAATATGCATTTTAATTTATATTATTTGAATAAGTATTTAAAAACTGTGGCAATCTCTTTGGAAGATTTTGACTGCAAGGTTAAAAGGTACGGAAGTCATCGTCCGTAACCATTTCAGTATATATGATTAGACAGTAAAATCAGAAGTGATGGAATTTGAAATATACAATTTGGTAAAAGTCGATTTAAGTCAGATTTTGCAAAATAACTTCGAATGACTCTTTAGCATATTTTAAGATAATATGTTCTAGACGGTTATAAAAGTTGTTCCTGATTCCGGCAGTTTGCAGTAAGATTCGTGTTTGGCCTTATTTATCAAATATCGTGACAATATTTAAATAATTTGAATTCTCTCTACTCTATTCCAGCAGCACCAATGATAATAATAATAGTAATTGCTAATTCATTTATTTATATACTTTTTTAACGTTGTTAAGAAACGTGAACAACATGTTAAAAAAGTGAATTCAAAATATTGCAAAATTTAGTCATCGGTGATATGGTTCTTTGTGAATCTTTAAATGAAATATTAATGGTATATGCAAGTCTCACCAATTTACAAAAATAAGCCATATGCACCAAATCAAGTAAAAGACCGACGAAGTTGTTTATAGTTCTCAAAAGAGAACTATAAAAATTACAGGAAAATGTGAATTATCCTAAACCCTCTTACATATTCGTGTATGTCAATGCATGCGTATGTATGAGTTCATATTTACATAATATTCATAATTTGCACAATAATTTCTGTAATTTCCACAATTTTTAAAGTTTTGCATAATATTTGAATGGCGCGAACCGTAGAGAAAAGCATTGAATGAATCAACAATGAAAAAAATTGGAACATATTTGTTTGTCTCTTTGTTTTATATTTGTTTTATATATGTTCCCGGTAGTTAATTGTTGTTAATTAAAGTTTTAGTTTTATTATAATTTTTGTTATATATTATTTAGCATTTAGTATTAGTTTGTTTTAGTTTATTTTTTATTTCTATAAGAGAAGTAGAAAATCATTATATATATATAATCCACGTAAATACTTACAATAGTCAGGCAAGTTGTCGGTATGGAAGGAAGTAAATGTTTTCGTAATAAAACTAAATCAGTAATAACTCTGTATTTGCTTCTACTGTATTAGATCAAAATCAGAAACAAAAACAATTAATGCAGGAAAAACAAACATGGCGAACTGTTGGGAAATAATTTGAATTCTTTCTAC
Organism: Melophagus ovinus; assembly: GCA_023089585.1. Classification (NCBI taxonomy): domain Eukaryota; kingdom Metazoa; phylum Arthropoda; class Insecta; order Diptera; family Hippoboscidae; genus Melophagus; species Melophagus ovinus. Next base: position 217,547 of record JAKKIB010000263.1, on the reverse strand, counting down.
TCTATTCCAGCAGCACCAATGATAATAATAATAGTAATTGCTAATTCATTTATTTATATACTTTTTTAACGTTGTTAAGAAACGTGAAGTAGTAAAATGTACGATGGAATTAATTGAGAATAATGCATTCGAAAATTTGGGCGTACATATGAATCGTATGCCCATACTTAAACATTTTATGTGCCGTACAGCTGGTGTTACGTTTCTTGGATGTTAAGTAACATTGGAAAAATTGCAAACAAGTGAAGACTTCGCGTCACTGGCGAAATACTTCAAGATGACGGAAGTTGTAGTTCAAGAGATATGTGGGCTTACTATTGTAAAATTAGCACGCTACCTACCTTTACCTTTATGTTGACCAGAGCATATAAAATTTTATGATTCTCATAAGAATTTACATTTGCGCTTAGGCGAAATTGACGGTTTGTTCCATCGCTTGTGAAGTGTGTCAAAACCGATTTAACAACGGAACTGTGGCGGAACCAATGCAATAATTATAAATACTTCATTTATTTTGATTCGACTGGTAAGTATTAAAGAATTGGTTTAGTAGTGGAAATGAAAAACAGAATATGGTGTGACAATGCTAGTGATTTTCCTTTTTGGTATCGTATCATGCCGCTTCCTCTTCACTGATACCATTACGTATGTATCAGAGGTATATATCGGCCAATTTGACGATTTGCATATGCTGAAAACAAATACCTAAATATTTACCATTGGTGCCAGAGCCAGGCAATATTATCGGACGTAAAAACAAGCAGCAAAAATTCATGCAACAATTTGACATATGTGGAGCTTCTTAACTATAGCCGCAGCCGTAGCTGCTTCTGCTACCTAGTATTACTGTGCCTAGTATTACTGTTGCTGTAGGAGCTGGTGTAAATGCTGATGTAACTGCTGATCCTGACATTGATGCTACTGGTGATGCCGGTGCATTTAGTGATGGTACCTTACGTGATGAAGCCGTTTTGAATAGCAATATTGATGATGTCAGTATTATTGGTGCTATCCTTGTACTTATTAGTCTTGTTGTATTTCCTAGTGCTTTTGTCACCCTAACTTATTCTTATTCTGCCGCTATCTTTTTTTATTTATTTAATTTCCGTTCATATTCGTGCAGTCCGAATTGTTACTGAAGCTTGCCATGCCCTTATGGCTGCTTATAATAAGCCACTGTCAATTCAAACAACAAAGATTTTAGTACCACTTTTGGTAATGCTGATGCTGTTTATAAATTTGAAAACGATAGCAATAGCGGTGAAGGAAAGAACACACAATCGTTATCAAAATATGGCGAATTACACCTCACCCTTGCTGTAATAAATAAATAATTGATATCGAAATTCTCTAGAAGTTTCTCTATTGCAAATATGCATATCCCACACAATTTATTGCATTCACATAAGAGCAACATGTTAAAAAATGAATTCAAAATATTGCATCATTTTTTTAACATGAGCAACATGTTAAAAAAGTGAATTCAAAATATTGCAAAATTTAGTCATCGGTGACATGGTTCTTTGTGAATGTTTAAATGAAATATTAATGGTATATGCAAGTCTCACCAATTTACGAAAATAAACCATATGCACCAAATCAAGTAAAAGATCGACGAAGTTGTTTATAGTTCTCAAAAGAGAACTGTAAAAATTACAGGAAAATGTGAATTATCCTAAACCCTCTTACATATTCGTGTATGTCAATGCATGCATATGTATGAGTTCATATTTACATAATATTCATAATTTGCACAATAATTTCTGTAATTTCCACAATTTTTAAAGTTTTGCATAATATTTGAATGGCGCGAACCGTAGAGAAAAGCATTGAATGAATCAACAATGAAAAAAATTGGAACATATTTGTTTGTCTCTTTGTTTTATATATGTTTTATATATGTTCCCGGTAGTTAATTGTTGTTAATTAAAGTTTTAGTTTTATTATAATTTTTGTTATATATTATTTAGCATTTAGTATTAGTTTGTTTTAGTTTATTTTTTATTTCTATAAGAGAAGTAGAAAATCATTATATATATATAATCCACGTAAATACTTACAATAATCAGGCGAGTTGTCGGTATGGAAGGAAGTAAATGTTTTCGTAATAAAACTAAATCAAAACTTTAATTAGAATCAGCGTACTCACGTAAATAGTAAAAATAATACCAATAAGCACTAATATGATCAGCAAGAATATAGAAAAAAAGAGACACTGATCTATGTGGGAATTGATAATTCAATAAGAAACTGTTGTGTCTTGTATGTGTATTTTGGTGTTAAATGCATTTAAAATTTAACAGAAATTAATGTAAATATGAACTGCAAGATATAAATTGAAGCATTTGATATAACTCCCCAATACTAATGCATTGAGCATACGCAGAAAACAGCAGAATAACGAGGGTATTAGTGTTAATCGCACTAGATTTTAGAATACAACAAAGCTGCGTATCCACAATTATATCGTGAAACCGTCTGAATAGTCATGAAATAATTGCGAAGTGATGGGGGAAGAAATATGCATTTTAATTTATATTATTTGAATAAGTATTTAAAAACTGTGCCAATCTCTTTTTCTTTGGAAGATTTTGATTGCAAGGTTAAAAGGTACGGAAGTCATCGTCCTTAACCATTTCAGTATATATGATTAGACAGTAAAATCAGAAGTGATGGAATTTGAAATATAAAATTTGGTAAAAGTCGATTTAAGTCAGATTTTGCAAAATAATTTCGAATGAGTCTTTAGCATATTTTAAGATAATATGTTCTAGACGGTTATAAAAGTTGTTCCTGATTGCGGCAGTTTGCAGTAAGATTCGTGTTTGGCCTTATTTATCAAATTTCGTGACAATATTTCGATGGTGATGCATAGCTTGATACCATAATACCATCATCACCATGATTATCATATAAACGAGAAGGTTTCATTCGATTCAGAAGGTGATTTCTCAATCAATGGGCATTTAAAATCAAGTTGAAGCAATGTTAAAGTTCTTCTAGTGTTATATATAAGCGCATAAACTTTTAATAAGCAGGACCATTTATAGTGCAATATATGAAAAAAGGTTGTATTGGAAAAGTTTGGAATTTTGGGTATTTATCAGAAAAAGTTGGAAGGTATGTTTGATCACGACGAAATCCTGAATTAATTTGACATTTCTGTTGTTGGCATATTGGAAGTTCTTGGACGAAGGTTAGTATATAAAGGTGGACAATATTCGTCAGCTGTTGCGGTTACGTGCTAGCATTAATTGTTATTGCAATAGTAAGAGTTTTATTTGATGTCATTTATTACATTGAAAATTGTAATTAGAAATTTTTCTTCCATTTAAGAAATGTTCGTATAAAATGTAATCGCAGTGTTCGTAACTAAATACTTTACCGTGTTGTTCACTTTATGAATTGTCGAACACTTGTCGGAGTAAACATAATAAACAATAAATGAAAGTTTACGAAAAAAAAGAAAAATAATCCATACTAAAAATGTATTTTTAACTTCTACATTATTCTTGTTGAACATTAATTTATATATTTATTACATATTGTAATGGCGGATAATTAATTAATTTATATATTCATTACAAATTGTAATGGTGGATAATCGTAAGTATAATGCATCTAACAGCAGTGAGTGATTGATATTAACAGAAATTTCGAGCCGCCATGTTTAAAAATGGACGTGTATGTAAAAAGTGACGGGCCTATGTAGAATTGATCTGTGCTCCTTAATTTCAATGAATATAATAAATTAATTACAATAAAGAGAGACCTGCACATTTTTCCTCTCGTTAAGAGTTTAAAATAATTGAGGAAAACTTTTCCTAAACACAAGAATATTTAAAGTAAATTTGAAAGGAAATTCTGGCGTGGTAATTAGCAAAATTTTGCTTATTAATACACCAACCATTGTTACAGTAATAACTCTGTATTTGCTTCTACTGTATTAGATCAAAATCAGAAACAAAAACAATTAATGCAGGAAAAACAAACATGGCGAACTGTTGGGAAATAATTTGAATTCTTTCTACTCTATTCCAGCAGCACCAATGATAATAATAATAGTAATTGCTAATTCATTTATTTATATACTTTTTTAACGTTGTTAGGAAACGTGAAGTAGTAAAATGTACGATGGAATTAATTGAGAATAATGCATTCGAAAATTTGGGCGTACATATGAATCGTATGCCCATACTTAAACATTTTATGTGCCGTACAGCTGGTGTTACGTTTCTTGGATGTTAAGTAACATTGGAAAAATTGCAAACAAGTGAAGACTTCGCGTCACTGGCGAAATACTTCAAGATGACGGAAGTTGTAGTTCAAGAGATATGTGGGCTTACTATTGTAAAATTAGCACGCTACCTACCTTTACCTTTATGTTGACCAGAGCATATAAAATTTTATGATCCTCATAAGAATTTACATTTGCGCTTAGGCGAAATTGACGGTTTGTTCCATCGCTTGTGAAGTGTGTCAAAACCGATTTAACAACGGAACTGTGGCGGAACCAATGCAATAATTATAAATACTTCATTTATTTTGATTCGACTGGTAAGTATTAAAGAATTGGTTTAGTAGTGGAAATGAAAAACAGAATATGGTGTGACAATGCTAGTGATTTTTATTTTTGGTATCGTATCATGCCGCTTCCTCTTCACTGATACCATTACGTATGTATCAGAGGTATATATCGGCCAATTTGACGATTTGCATATGCTGAAAACAAATACCTAAATATTTACCATTGGTGCCAGAGCCAGGCAATATTATCGGACGTAAAAACAAGCAGCAAAAATTCATGTAACAATTTGACATATGTGGAGCTTCTTAACTATAGCCGCAGCCGTAGCTGCTTCTGCTACCTAGTATTACTGTGCCTATTATTACTGTTGCTGTAGGAGCTGGTGTAAATGCTGATGTAACTGCTGATCCTGACATTGATGCTACTGGTGATGCCGGTGCTTTTAGTGATGGTACCTTAGGTGATGATGCCGTTTTGAATAGCAATATTGATGATGTCAGTATTATTGGTGCTATCCTTGTACTTATTAGTCTTGTTGTATTTCCTAGTGCTTTTGTCACCCTAACTTATTCTTATTCTGCCGCTATCTTTTTTTATTTATGTAATTTCCGTTCATATTCGTGCAGTCCGAATTGTTACTGAAGCTTGCCATGCCCTTATGGCTGCTTATAATAAAGCCACTGTCAATTCAAACAACAAAGACTTTAGTACCACTTTTGGTAATGCTGATGCTGTTTATAAATTTGAAAACGATAGCAATAGCGGTGAAGGAAAGAACACACAATCGTTATCAAAATATAGCGAATTACACCTCACCCTTGCTGTAATAAATAAATAATTGATATCGAAATTCTCTAGAAGTTTCTCTATTCCAAATATGGATATTCCACACAATTTATTGCATTCACATAAGAGCAACATGTTAAAAAAATGAATTCAAAATATTGCATCAGTTTTTTAACATGAGCAACATGTTAAAATGCTTTTAATAAGCAGGACCATTTATAATGCAAAATATGAAAAGAGGTTGTATTGGAAAAGTTTGGAATTTTGGGTATTTATCAGAAAAAGTTGGAAGGTATGTTTGATCACGACGAAATCCTGAATTAATTTGGACATTTCTGTTGTTGGCATATTGGAAGTTCTTGGACGAAGGTTAGTATATAAAGGTGGAAAATATTCGTCAGCTGTTGCGGTTACGTGGTATCGTTAATTGTTATTGCAATAGTAAGAGTTTTATTTGATGTCATTTATTACATTGAAAATTGTAATTAGAAATTTTACTTCCATTTAAGAAATGTTCGTATAAAATGTAATCGCAGTGTTCGTAACTAAATACTTTACCGTGTTGTTAACTTTATGAATTGTCGAACACTTGTCGGAGTAAACATAATAAACAATAAATGAAAAAAATTACGAAATAAAAGAAAAATAATCCATACTAAAAATGTTTTTTAACTTCTACATTATTCTTGTTGAACATTAATTTATATATTTATTACAATTGTAATGGCGGATATATTATTTAATTTATATATTTGTTTTAATTGTATGGTATATAATCGTAAGAGAAGTAGAACATCATTAATGATATTAACACGAAATTTCGAGCCGCCAAATTGACGGTATGGAAGTGATGTAAATGTTTCCTAATAAAATAAATCAAAACTTTAATTAGAATGAATATACTCACGTAATTACAAAAATAAGACCTAAGCACTAATTGAGCAAGAATATAAAAAATTGAGACACTTTTCTATTGAAATTGATAATTTGAAAGGAAATTCTGGCGTGGTAATTAGCAAAATTTTGCTTATTAATACACCAACCATTGTACAGTAATAACTCTGTAATTGCTTCTACTGTATTAGATCAAAATCAGAAACAAAAACAATTAATGCAGGAAAAACAAACATGGCGAACAGTTGGGAAATAATTTGAATTCTCTCTACTCTATACTATATACTTTTTTAACGTTGTTAAGAAACGTGAAGTAGTAAAATGTACGATGGAATTATTTGAGAATAATGCATTCGAAAATTTGGGCGTACATATAAATCGTATGCCCATACTTAAACATTTTATGTGCCGTATAGCTGGTGTTACGTTTCTTGGATGTTAAGTAACATTTGAAAAATTGCAAACAAGTGAAGTCTTCGCGTCACTGGCGAAATACTTCAAGATGACGGAAGTTGTAAATCAAGAGATATGTGGGCTTACTATTGTAAAATTAGCACGCTACCTACCTTTACTTTTATGTTGACCAGAGCATATAAAGTTTTATGATCCTCATAAGAATTTACATTTGCGCTTAGGCGAAATTGACGGTTTGTTCCATCGCTTGTGAAATGTGTAAACCGATTTAACAATGGAACTGTGTCGGAATGCAATAATTTTAAATACTTCATTTATTTTGATTCGACTGGTATTAAAGAATTAATAGTGGTTTAAAAACAAGTGGACAATGATAAAGTTTTCTTTTGGTATATATAGCGCATCCTCTTTTAATACGTAGTATCAGAGGTTATATTGGCCAATTTGAATTTGGGTATTATCAAAACAAATTGGAAATATTTACCACGACCAAATCCTAATATTTCGGACATTGGCAGCAAAAATTCATGGACAATTTACATATGTGGAGCTTCTTAACAATATTCGCAGCCGTTGCGCTACTGCTAGCTATTAATTACTATTGCTGTAAGAGCTTGTAACTGCTGATCCTTACATTGATGTAACTGGTGATGCCTTGCATTTAGTGATGTACCTTAGGTGTGATGCAGTTTTGAATAAATATTTATGATGTCTTTATGAATTGTCAACCTTGTGTCATAATAAACTAAATGTATTTACTTAGTCTTTTCCATACTAAATGTATTTTTAACTTCTACATTATCCTTGTTTTAATTTATTTTTATTACATATTGTAATGGCGGAATTAATTAAGTTGAATTTATTACAAATTGTAATGTGGATAATGTTATAATAAAGCCACTGTAATTGAAACAACAAAATTTTAGTACCATTTTAAAATGATGTGTATTAAATTTGAAAACTATAGAATATCGGTGAAGGAAGAACACAATCTTATTAAAATATGGAGAATTACATTTCACCCTTGTTAAGAAATAAAATAATTGATCGAAATTCTCTAGAAGTTTCTCTATTCCAAATATGGATATCCCACAAAATTTTGCATTAATAGAGCAACATGTTAAAAAATGAATTCAAAATTTGCATCTTTTGTATTAGATCAACATGTTAAAAAAAACAATTATTGCAAAAAACAGTCATGGTGAACTTTGTGAAATGTTTAAATTCTATTATATTCAAGTCTCACCAATGTAAAAATAAACCATATGTAATTCATCCTATAACTTGTTTAAGTTCTCAAAATGAATGTAAAATGTACAGGAATTAATTAGAATAATATTCAAAATTTGTATGTACATATGAATGTATGTTCATATTTACATAATATTTAAGTGCACAATAATTTCTGAATTTCCACAATTTTTAAAAATTGCAAATAATGAATTCGCGAACCTAGAGAAAAATTGAATGATGACGGAAAAAAGTTGGAACATATATGTTGTCTCTATTGTTTTATATATGTTTTATAGTTCCTTTAGTTAATTGTTGCATTAAAGTTTTATGTATTATAAGAATTATATTTATTTAGCGTATTAGTTTGTTTTAGTTTGTATGTTTCATAACCTTTAACAAGAAGTAGAAAATCATTATATATATATAATCCACGTAAATACTTACAATAATCAGGCGAGTTGTCGGTATGGAAGGAAGTAAATGTTTTCGTAATAAAACTAAATCAAAACTTTAATTAGAATCAGCGTACTCACGTAAATAGTAAAAATAATACCAATAAGCACTAATATGATCAGCAAGAATATAGAAAAAAAGAGACACTGATCTATGTGGGAATTGATAATTCAATAAGAAACTGTTTTGTCTTGTATGTGTATTTTGGTGTTAAATGCATTTAAAATTTAACAGAAATTAATGTAAATATGAACTGCAAGATATAAATTGAAGCATTTGATTTAACTCCCCAATACTAATGCATTGGGCATACGCAGAAAACAGCAGAATAACGAGGGTATTAGTGTTAATCGCACTAGATTTTAGAATACAACAAAGCTGCGTATCCACAATTATATCGTGAAACCGTCTGAATAGTCATGAAATAATTGCGAAGTGATGGGGGAAGAAATATGCATATTAATTTATATTATTTGAATAAGTATTTAAAAACTGTGGCAATCTCTTTGGAAGATTTTGACTGCATGGTTAAAAGGTACGGAAGTCATCGTCCTTAACCATTTCAGTATATATGTTATACAGTAAAATCAGAAGTGATGGAATTTGAAATATTAAATTTGTTATAATAAAAAGTCAATTTTGCAAAAAGATTTTCGAATGACTTTTAGTAATATGATCTTTAATATTTCTAGACGATATAAAGCGTTGTTCCTGATTCCGGCAGTTTGCAGTAAGATTCGTATTTGGCCTTATTTATCAAATTTCGTGACAATATTTCGAAAATTGTGATGCATAGCTTGATACCACAATACCATCATCACCATGATTATCATATAAACGAGAAGGTTTCATTCGATTCAGAAGGTGATTTCTCAATCAATGGGCATTTAAAAACAAGTTGAAGCAACGTTAAAGTTCTTCTAGTGTTATATATAAGCGCATAAACTTTTAATAAGCAGGAAAAGAGGTTGTATTGGAAAAGCTTGGAATTTTGGGTATTTATCAGAAAAAGTTGGAAGGTATGTTTGATCACGATGAAATCCTGAATTAATTTGGACATTTCTGTTGTTGGCATATTGGAAGTTCTTGGACGAAGGTTAGTATATAAAGGTGGACAATATTCGTCAGCTGTTGCGGTTACGTGCTAGCATTAATTGTTATTGCAATAGTAAGAGTTTTATTTGATGTCATTTATTACATTGAAAATTGTAATTAGAAATTTTTCTTCCATTTAAGAAATGTTCGTATAAAATGTAATCGCAGTGTTCGTAACTAAATACTTTACCGTGTTTTAACTTTATGAATTGTCGAACACTTGTCAGAGTAAACATAATAAACAATAAATGAAAGTTTACGAAAAAAAGAAAAATAATCCATACTAAAAATTGTATTTTTAACTTCTACATTATCCTTGTTGAACATTAATTTATATATTTATTACATATTGTAATGGCGGATAATTAATTAATTTATATATTTATTACAAATTGTAATGGTGGATAATCGTAAGTATAATGCATCTAACAGCAGTGAGTGATTGATATTAACAGAAATTTCGAGCCGCCATGTTTAAAAATGGACGTGTATGTAAATAGTGACGGGCCTATGTAGAATTGATCTGTGCTTCTTAATTTCAATGAATATAATAAATTAATTACAATAAAGAGAGACCTGCACATTTTTCTTATCGTTAAGAGTTTAAAATAATTGAGGAAAACTTTTCCTAAACACAAGAATATTTAAAGTGAATTTGAAAGGAAATTCTGGCGTGGTAATTAGCAAAATTTTGCTTATTAATACACCAACCATTGTTACAGTAATAACTCTGTCATTGCTTCTACTGTATTAGATCAAAATCAGAAACAAAAACAATTAATGCAGGAAAAACAAACATGGCGAACAGTTGGGAAATAATTTGAATTCTCTCTACTCTATTCCAGCAGCACCAATGATAATAATAATAGTAATTGCTAATTCATTTATTTATATACTTTTTTAACGTTGTTAAGAAACGTGAAGTAGTAAAATGTACGATGGAATTAATTGAGAATAATGCATTCGAAAATTTGGGCGTACATATGAATCGTATGCCCATACTTAAACATTTTATGTGCCGTACAGCTGGTGTTACGTTTCTTGGATGTTAAGTAACATTGGAAAAATTGCAAACAAGTGAAGACTTCGCGTCACTGGCGAAATACTTCAAGATGACGGAAGTTGTAGTTCAAGAGATATGTGGGCTTACTATTGTAAAATTAGCACGCTACCTACCTTTACCTTTATGTTGACCAGAGCATATAAAATTTTATGATCCTCATAAGAATTTACATTTGCGCTTAGGCGAAATTGACGGTTTGTTCCATCGCTTGTGAAATGTGTTAAAACCGATTTAACAACGGAACTGTGTCGGAACCAATGCAATAATTTTAAATACTTCATTTATTTTGATTCGACTGGTAAGTATTAAAGAATTGGTTTAGTAGTGGAAATGAAAAACAGAATATGGTGTGACAATGCTAGTGATTTTCCTTTTTGGTATCGTATCATGCCGCTTCCTCTTCACTGATACCATTACGTATGTATCAGAGGTATATATCGGCCAATTTGACGATTTGCATATGCTGAAAACAAATACCTAAATATTTACCATTGGTGCCAGAGCCAGGCAATATTATCGGACGTAAAAACAAGCAGCAAAAATTCATGTAACAATTTGACATATGTGGAGCTTCTTAACTATAGCCGCAGCCGTAGCTGCTTCTTCTGTATTACCTAGTATTACTGTTGCTGTAGGAGCTGGTGTAAATGCTGATGTAACTGCTGATCCTGACATTGATGCTACTGGTGATGCCGGTGCATTTAGTGATGGTACCTTAGGTGATGAAGCCGTTTTGAATAGCAATATTGATGATGTCAGTATTATTGGTGCTATCCTTGTACTTATTAGTCTTGTTGTATTTCCTAGTGCTTTTGTCACCCTAACTTATTCTTATTCTGCCGCTATCTTTTTTTATTTATGTAATTTCCGTTCATATTCGTGCAGTCCGAATTGTTACTGAAGCTTGCCATGCCCTTATGGCTGCTTATAATAAAGCCACTGTCAATTCAAACAACAAAGATTTTAGTACCACTTTTGGTAATGCTGATGCTGTTTATAAATTTGAAAACGATAGCAATAGCGGTGAAGGAAAGAACACACAATCGTTATCAAAATATGGCGAATTACACCTCACCCTTGCTGTAATAAATAAATAATTGATATCGAAATTCTCTAGAAGTTTCTCTATTCCAAATATGGATATCCCACACAATTTATTGCATTCACATAAGAGCAACATGTTAAAAAATGAATTCAAAATATTGCATCATTTTTTTAACATGAGCAACATGTTAAAAAAGTGAATTCAAAATATTGCAAAATTTAGTCATCGGTGACATGGTTCTTTGTGAATGTTTAAATGAAATATTAATGGTATATGCAAGTCTCACCAATTTACGAAAATAAACCATATGCACCAAATCAAGTAAAAGATCGACGAAGTTGTTTATAGTTCTCAAAAGAGAACTGTAAAAATTACAGGAAAATGTGAATTATCCTAAACCCTCTTACATATTCGTGTATGTCAATGCATGCATATGTATGAGTTCATATTTACATAATATTCATAATTTGCACAATAATTTCTGTAATTTCCACAATTTTTAAAGTTTTGCATAATATTTGAATGGCGCGAACCGTAGAGAAAAGCATTGAATGAATCAACAATGAAAAAAATTGGAACATATTTGTTTGTCTCTTTGTTTTATATATGTTTTATATATGTTCCCGGTAGTTAATTGTTGTTAATTAAAGTTTTAGTTTTATTATAATTTTTGTTATATATTATTTAGCATTTAGTATTAGTTTGTTTTAGTTTATTTTTTATTTCTATAAGAGAAGTAGAAAATCATTATATATATATAATCCACGTAAATACTTACAATAGTCAGGCAAGTTGTCGGTATGGAAGGAAGTAAATGTTTTCGTAATAAAACTAAATCAAAACTTTAATTAGAATCAGCGTACTCACGTAAATAGTAAAAATAATACCAATAAGCACTAATATGATCAGCAAGAATATAGAAAAAAAGAGACACTGATCTATGTGGGAATTGATAATTCAATAAGAAACTGTTTTGTCTTGTATGTGTATTTTGGTGTTAAATGCATTTAAAATTTAACAGAAATTAATGTAAATATGAACTGCAAGATATAAATTGAAGCATTTGATATAACTCCCCAATACTATTGCATTGGGCATACGCAGAAAACAGCAGAATAACGAGGGTATTAGTGTTAATCGCACTAGATTTTAGAATACAACAAAGCTGCGTATCCACAATTATATCGTGAAACCGTCTGAATAGTCATGAAATAATTGCGAAGTGATGGGGGAAGAAATATGCATTTTAATTTATATTATTTGAATAAGTATTTAAAAACTGTGCCAATCTCTTTTTCTTTGGAAGATTTTGATTGCAAGGTTAAAAGGTACGGAAGTCATCGTCCTTAACCATTTCAGTATATATGATTAGACAGTAAAATCAGAAGTGATGGAATTTGAAATATAAAATTTGGTAAAAGTCGATTTAAGTCAGATTTTGCAAAATAATTTCGAATGACTCTTTAGCATATTTTAAGATAATATGTTCTAGACGGTTATAAAAGTTGTTCCTGATTCCGGCAGTTTGCAGTAAGATTCGTATTTGGCCTTATTTATCAAATTTCGTGACAATATTTCGAAAATTGTGATGCATAGCTTGATACCATAATACCATCATCACCATGATTATCATATAAACGAGAAGGTTTCATTCGATTCAGAAGGTGATTTCTCAATCAATGGGCATTTAAAAACAAGATGAAGCAATGTTAAAGTTCTTCTAGTGTTATATATAAGCGCATAAACTTTTAATAAACAGGAAAAAAGGTTGTATTGGAAAAGTTTGGAATTTTGGGTATTTATCAGAAAAAGTTGGAAGGTATGTTTGATCACGACGAAATCCTGAATTAATTTGGACATTTCTGTTGTTGGCATATTGGAAGTTCTTGGACGAAGGTTAGTATATAAAGGTGGACAATATTCGTCAGCTGTTGCGGTTACGTGCTAGCATTAATTGTTATTGCAATAGTAAGAGTTTTATTTGATGTCATTTATTACATTGAAAATTGTAATTAGAAATTTTTCTTCCATTTAAGAAATGTTCGTATAAAATGTAATCGCAGTGTTCGTAACTAAATACTTTACCGTGTTGTTAACTTTATGAATTGTCGAACACTTGTCAGAGTAAACATAATAAACAATAAATGAAAGTTTACGAAAAAAAAGAAAAATAATCCATACTAAAAATGTATTTTTAACTTCTACATTATCCTTGTTGAACATTAATTTATATATTTATTACATATTGTAATGGCGGATAATTAATTAATTTATATATTTATTACAAATTGTAATGGTGGATAATCGTAAGTATAATGCATCTAACAGCAGTGAGTGATTGATATTAACAGAAATTTCGAGCCGCCATGTTTAAAAATGGACGTGTATGTAAATAGTGACGGGCCTATGTAGAATTGATCTGTGCTTCTTAATTTCAATGAATATAATAAATTAATTACAATAAAGAGAGACCTGCACATTTTTCTTATCGTTAAGAGTTTAAAATAATTGAGGAAAACTTTTCCTAAACATAAGAATATTTAAAGTGAATTTGAAAGGAAATTCTGACGTGGTAATTAGCAAAATTTTGCTTATTAATACACCAACCATTGTTACAGTAATAACTCTGTATTGCTTCTACTGTATTAGATCAAAATCAGAAACAAAAACAATTAATGCAGGAAAAACAAACATGGCGAACAGTTGGGAAATAATTTGAATTCTTTCTACTCTATTCCAGCAGCACCAATGATAATAATAATAGTAATTGCTAATTCATTTATTTATATACTTTTTTAACGTTGTTAAGAAACGTGAAGTAGTAAAATGTACGATGGAATTAATTGAGAATAATGCATTCGAAAATTTGGGCGTACATATGAATCGTATGCCCATACTTAAACATTTTATGTGCCGTACAGCTGGTGTTACGTTTCTTGGATGTTAAGTAACATTGGAAAAATTGCAAACAAGTGAAGACTTCGCGTCACTGGCGAAATACTTCAAGATGACGGAAGTTGTAGTTCAAGAGATATGTGGGCTTACTATTGTAAAATTAGCACGCTACCTACCTTTACTTTATGTTGACCAGAGCATATAAAATTTTATGATCCTCATAAGAATTTACATTTGCGCTTAGGCGAAATTGACGGTTTGTTCCATCGCTTGTGAAATGTGTTAAAACCGATTTAACAACGGAACTGTGGCGGAACCAATGCAATAATTTTAAATACTTCATTTATTTTGATTCGACTGGTAAGTATTAAAGAATTGGTTTAGTAGTGGAAATGAAAAACAGAATATGGTGTGACAATGCTAGTGATTTTCCTTTTTGGTATCGTATCATGCCGCTTCCTCTTCACTGATACCATTACGTATGTATCAGAGGTATATATCGGCCAATTTGACGATTTGCATATGCTGAAAACAAATACCTAAATATTTACCATTGGTGCCAGAGCCAGGCAATATTATCGGACGTAAAAACAAGCAGCAAAAATTCATGCAACAATTTGACATATGTGGAGCTTCTTAACTATAGCCGCAGCCGTAGCTGCTTCTGCTACCTAGTATTACTGTGCCTAGTATTACTGTTGCTGTAGGAGCTGGTGTAAATGCTGATGTAACTGCTGATCCTGACATTGATGCTACTGGTGATGCCGGTGCTTTTAGTGATGGTACCTTAGGTGATGATGCCGTTTTGAATAGCAATATTGATGATGTCAGTATTATTGGTGCTATCCTTGTACTTATTAGTCTTGTTGTATTTCCTAGTGCTTTTGTCACCCTAACTTATTCTTATTCTGCCGCTATCTTTTTTTATTTATGTAATTTCCGTTCATATTCGTGCAGTCCGAATTGTTACTGAAGCTTGCCATGCCCTTATGGCTGCTTATAATAAAGCCACTGTCAATTCAAACAACAAAGATTTTAGTACCACTTTTGGTAATGCTGATGCTGTTTATAAATTTGAAAACGATAGCAATAGCGGTGAAGGAAAGAACACACAATCGTTATCAAAATATGGCGAATTACACCTCACCCTTGCTGTAATAAATAAATAATTGATATCGAAATTCTCTAGAAGTTTCTCTATTCCAAATATGGATATCCCACACAATTTATTGCATTCACATAAGAGCAACATGTTAAAAAAATGAATTCAAAATATTGCATCATTTTTTTAACATGAGCAACATGTTAAAAAAGTGAATTCAAAATATTGCAAAATTTAGTCATCGGTGACATGGTTCTTTGTGAATGTTTAAATGAAATATTAATGGTATATGCAAGTCTCACCAATTTACGAAAATAAACCATATGCACCAAATCAAGTAAAAGATCGACGAAGTTGTTTATAGTTCTCAAAAGAGAACTGTAAAAATTACAGGAAAATGTGAATTATCCTAAACCCTCTTACATATTCGTGTATGTCAATGCATGCATATGTATGAGTTCATATTTACATAATATTCATAATTTGCACAATAATTTCTGTAATTTCCACAATTTTTAAAGTTTTGCATAATATTTGAATGGCGCGAACCGTAGAGAAAAGCATTGAATGAATCAACAATGAAAAAAATTGGAACATATTTGTTTGTCTCTTTGTTTTATATATGTTTTATATATGTTCCCGGTAGTTAATTGATGTTAATTAAAGTTTTAGTTTTATTATAATTTTTGTTATATATTATTTAGCATTTAGTATTAGTTTGTTTTAGTTTATTTTTTATTTCTATAAGAGAAGTAGAAAATCATTATATATATATAATCCACGTAAATACTTACAATAGTCAGGCAAGTTGTCGGTATGGAAGGAAGTAAATGTTTTCGTAATAAAACTAAATCAAAACTTTAATTAGAATCAGCGTACTCACGTAAATAGTAAAAATAATACCAATAAGCACTAATATGATCAGCAAGAATATAGAAAAAAAGAGACACTGATCTATGTGGGAATTGATAATTCAATAAGAAACTGTTTGTCTTGTATGTGTATTTTGGTGTTAAATGCATTTAAAATTTAACAGAAATTAATGTAAATATGAACTGCAAGATATAAATTGAAATATTTGATATAACTCCCCAATACTATTGCATTGGGCATACGCAGAAAACAGCAGAATAACGAGGGTATTAGTGTTAATCGCACTAGATTTTAGAATACAACAAAGCTGCGTATCCACAATTATATCGTGAAACCGTCTGAATAGTCATGAAATAATTGCGAAGTGATGGGGGAAGAAATATGCATTTTAATTTATATTATTTGAATAAGTATTTAAAAACTGTGCAATCTCTTTGGAAGATTTTGATTGCAAGGTTAAAAGGTACGGAAGTCATCGTCCTTAACCATTTCAGTATATATGATTAGACAGTAAAATCAGAAGTGATGGAATTTGAAATATAAAATTTGGTAAAAGTCGATTTAAGTCAGATTTTGCAAAATAATTTCGAATGACTCTTTAGCATATTTTAAGATAATATGTTCTAGACGGTTATAAAAGTTGTTCCTGATTCCGGCAGTTTGCAGTAAGATTCGTGTTTGGCCTTATTTATCAAATTTCGTGACAATATTTCGAAAATTGTGATGCATAGCTTGATACCATAATACCATCATCACCATGATTATCATATAAACGAGAAGGTTTCATTCGATTCAGAAGGTGATTTCTCAATCAATGGGCATTTAAAAACAAGTTGAAGCAATGTTAAAGTTCTTCTAGTGTTATATATAAGCGCATAAACTTTTAATAAGCAGGACCATTTATAGTGCAAAATATGAAAAGAGGTTGTATTGGAAAAGTTTGGAATTTTGGGTATTTATCAGAAAAAGTTGGAAGGTATGTTTGATCACGACGAAATCCTGAATTAATTTGACATTTCTGTTGTTGGCATATTGGAAGTTCTTGGACGAAGGTTAGTATATAAAGGTGGACAATATTCGTCAGCTGTTGCGGTTACGTGCTAGCATTAATTGTTATTGCAATAGTAAGAGTTTTATTTGATGTCATTTATTACATTGAAAATTGTAATTAGAAATTTTTCTTCCATTTAAGAAATGTTCGTATAAAATGTAATCGCAGTGTTCGTAACTAAATACTTTACCGTGTTGTTAACTTTATGAATTGTCGAACACTTGTCGGAGTAAACATAATAAACAATAAATGAAAGTTTACGAAAAAAAAGAAAAATAATCCATACTAAAAATGTATTTTTAACTTCTACATTATTCTTGTTGAACATTAATTTATATATTTATTACATATTGTAATGGCGGATAATTAATTAATTTATATATTTATTACAAATTGTAATGGTGGATAATCGTAAGTATAATGCATCTAACAGCAGTGAGTGATTGATATTAACAGAAATTTCGAGCCGCCATGTTTAAAAATGGACGTGTATGTAAATAGTGACGGGCCTATGTAGAATTGATCTGTGCTTCTTAATTTCAATGAATATAATAAATTAATTACAATAAAGAGAGACCTGCACATTTTTCCTCTCGTTAAGAGTTTAAAATAATTGAGGAAAACTTTTCCTAAACATAAGAATATTTAAAGTGAATTTGAAAGGAAATTCTGGCGTGGTAATTAGCAAAATTTTGCTTATTAATACACCAACCATTGTTACAGTAATAACTCTGTATTTGCTTCTACTGTATTAGATCAAAATCAGAAACAAAAACAATTAATGCAGGAAAAACAAACATGGCGAACTGTTGGGAAATAATTTGAATTCTTTCTACTCTATTCCAGCAGCACCAATGATAATAATAATAGTAATTGCTAATTCATTTATTTATATACTTTTTTAACGTTGTTAAGAAACGTGAAGTAGTAAAATGTACGATGGAATTAATTGAGAATAATGCATTCGAAAATTTGGGCGTACATATGAATCGTATGCCCATACTTAAACATTTTATGTGCCGTACAGCTGGTGTTACGTTTCTTGGATGTTAAGTAACATTGGAAAAATTGCAAACAAGTGAAGACTTCGCGTCACTGGCGAAATACTTCAAGATGACGGAAGTTGTAGTTCAAGAGATATGTGGGCTTACTATTGTAAAATTAGCACGCTACCTACCTTTACTTTTATGTTGACCAGAGCATATAAAATTTTATGATCCTCATAAGAATTTACATTTGCGCTTAGGCGAAATTGACGGTTTGTTCCATCGCTTGTGAAATGTGTAAAACCGATTTAACAACGGAACTGTGTCGGAACCAATGCAATAATTTTAAATACTTCATTTATTTTGATTCGACTGGTAAGTATTAAAGAATTGGTTTAGTAGTGGAAATGAAAAACAGAATATGGTGTGACAATGCTAGTGATTTTCCTTTTTGGTATCGTATCATGCCGCTTCCTCTTCACTGATACCATTACGTATGTATCAGAGGTATATATCGGCCAATTTGACGATTTGCATATGCTGAAAACAAATACCTAAATATTTACCATTGGTGCCAGAGCCAGGCAATATTATCGGACGTAAAAACAAGCAGCAAAAATTCATGCAACAATTTGACATATGTGGAGCTTCTTAACTATAGCCGCAGCCGTAGCTGCTTCTGCTACCTAGTATTACTGTGCCTAGTATTACTGTTGCTGTAGGAGCTGGTGTAAATGCTGATGTAACTGCTGATCCTGACATTGATGCTACTGGTGATGCCGGTGCTTTTAGTGATGGTACCTTAGGTGATGATGCCGTTTTGAATAGCAATATTGATGATGTCAGTATTATTGGTGCTATCCTTGTACTTATTAGTCTTGTTGTATTTCCTAGTGCTTTTGTCACCCTAACTTATTCTTATTCTGCCGCTATCTTTTTTTATTTATGTAATTTCCGTTCATATTCGTGCAGTCCGAATTGTTACTGAAGCTTGCCATGCCCTTATGGCTGCTTATAATAAAGCCACTGTCAATTCAAACAACAAAGATTTTAGTACCACTTTTGGTAATGCTGATGCTGTTTATAAATTTGAAAACGATAGCAATAGCGGTGAAGGAAAGAACACACAATCGTTATCAAAATATGGCGAATTACACCTCACCCTTGCTGTAATAAATAAATAATTGATATCGAAATTCTCTAGAAGTTTCTCTATTCCAAATATGGATATCCCACACAATTTATTGCATTCACATAATAGGAACATGTTAAAAAATGAATTCAAAATATTGCATCATTTTTTAACATGAGCAACATGTTAAAAAAGTGAATTCAAAATATTGCAAAATTTAGTCATCGGTGACATGGTTCTTTGTGAATGTTTAAATGAAATATTAATGGTATATGCAAGTCTCACCAATTTACAAAAATAAACCATATGCACCAAATCAAGTAAAAGATCGACGAAGTTGTTTATAGTTCTCAAACGAGAACTGTAAAAATTACAGGAAAATGTGAATTATCCTAAACCCTCTTACATATTCGTGTATGTCAATGCATGCATATGTATGAGTTCATATTTACATAATATTCATAATTTGCACAATAATTTCTGTAATTTCCACAATTTTTAAAGTTTTGCATAATATTTGAATGGCGCGAACCGTAGAAAAAGCATTGAATGAATCAACAATGAAAAAAATTGGAACATATTTGTTTGTCTCTTTATTTTATATATGCTTTATATATGTTCCCGGTAGTTAATTGATGTTAATTAAAGTTTTAGTTTTATTATAATTTTTGTTATATATTATTTAGCACTTAGTATTAGTTTGTTTTAGTTTATTTTTTTTTTTCTATAAGATAGTAAAAATCATTATATATATATAATCCACGTAAATACTTACAATAGTCAGGCAAGTTGTCGGTATGGAAGGAAGTAAATGTTTTCGTAATAAAACTAAATCAAAACTTTAATTAGAATCAGCGTACTTACGTAAATAGTAAAAATAATACCAATAAGCACTAATATGATCAGCAAGAATATAGAAAAAAAGAGACACTGATCTATGTGGGAATTGATAATTCAATAAGAAACTGTTTTGTCTTGTATGTGTATTTTGGTGTTAAATGCATTTAAAATTTAACAGAAATTAATGTAAATATGAACTGCAAGATATAAATTGAAGCATTTGATATAACTCCCCAATACTATTGCATTGGGCATACGCAGAAAACAGCAGAATAACGAGGGTATTAGTGTTAATCGCACTAGATTTTAGAATACAACAAAGCTGCGTATCCACAATTATATCGTGAAACCGTCTGAATAGTCATGAAATAATTGCGAAGTGATGGGGAAGAAATATGCATTTTAATTTATATTATTTGAATAAGTATTTAAAAACTGTGGCAATCTCTTTGGAAGATTTTGATTGCAAGGTTAAAAGGTACGGAAGTCATCGTCCTTAACCATTTCAGTATATATGATTAGACAGTAAAATCAGAATGATGGAATTTGAAATATAAAATTTGGTAAAAGTCGATTTAAGTCAGATTTTGCAAAATAATTTCGAATGACTCTTTAGCATATTTTAAGATAATATGTTCTAGACGGTTATAAAAGTTGTTCCTGATTCCGGCAGTTTGCAGTAAGATTCGTGTTTGGCCTTATTTATCAAATTTCGTGACAATATTTCGAAAATTGTGATGCATAGCTTGATACCATAATACCATCATCACCATGATTATCATATAAACGAGAAGGTTTCATTCGATTCAGAAGGTGATTTCTCAATCAATGGGCATTTAAAAACAAGTTGAAGCAATGTTAAAGTTCTTCTAGTGTTATATATAAGCGCATAAACTTTTAATAAGCAGGACCATTTATAGTGCAAAATATGAAAAGAGGTTGTATTGGAAAAGTTTGGAATTTTGGGTATTTATCAGAAAAAGTTGGAAGGTATGTTTGATCACGACGAAATCCTGAATTAATTTGACATTTCTGTTGTTGGCATATTGGAAGTTCTTGGACGAAGGTTAGTATATAAAGGTGGACAATATTCGTCAGCTGTTGCGGTTACGTGCTAGCATTAATTGTTATTGCAATAGTAAGAGTTTTATTTGATGTCATTTATTACATTGAAAATTGTAATTAGAAATTTTTCTTCCATTTAAGAAATGTTCGTATAAAATGTAATCGCAGTGTTCGTAACTAAATACTTTACCGTGTTGTTAACTTTATGAATTGTCGAACACTTGTCGGAGTAAACATAATAAACAATAAATGAAAGTTTACGAAAAAAAAGAAAAATAATCCATACTAAAAATGTATTTTTAACTTCTACATTATTCTTGTTGAACATTAATTTATATATTTATTACATATTGTAATGGCGGATAATTAATTAATTTATATATTTATTACAAATTGTAATGGTGGATAATCGTAAGTATAATGCATCTAACAGCAGTGAGTGATTGATATTAACAGAAATTTCGAGCCGCCATGTTTAAAAATGGACGTGTATGTAAAAAGTGACGGGCCTATGTAGAATTGATCTGTGCTTCTTAATTTCAATGAATATAATAAATTAATTACAATAAAGAGAGACCTGCACATTTTTCCTCTCGTTAAGAGTTTAAAATAATTGAGGAAAACTTTTCCTAAACACAAGAATATTTAAAGTGAATTTGAAAGGAAATTCTGGCGTGGTAATTAGCAAAATTTTGCTTATTAATACACCAACCATTGTTACAGTAATAACTCTGTATTTGCTTCTACTGTATTAGATCAAAATCAGAAACAAAAACAATTAATGCAGGAAAAACAAACATGGCGAACAGTTGGGAAATAATTTGAATTCTCTCTACTCTATTCTATATACTTTTTTAACGTTGTTAAGAAACGTGAAGTAGTAAAATGTACGATGGAATTAATTGAGAATAATGCATTCGAAAATTTGGGCGTACATATGAATCGTATGCCCATACTTAAACATTTTATGTGCCGTACAGCTGGTGTTACGTTTCTTGGATGTTAAGTAACATTGGAAAAATTGCAAACAAGTGAAGACTTCGCGTCACTGGCGAAATACTTCAAGATGACGGAAGTTGTAGTTCAAGAGATATGTGGGCTTACTATTGTAAAATTAGCACGCTACCTACCTTTACTTTTATGTTGACCAGAGCATATAAAATTTTATGATCCTCATAAGAATTTACATTTGCGCTTAGGCGGAATTGACGGTTTGTTCCATCGTTTGTGAAATGTGTTAAAACCGATTTAACAATGGAACTGTGTCGGAACCAATGCAATAATTTTAAATACTTCATTTATTTTGATTCGACTGGTAAGTATTAAAGAATTGGTTTAGTAGTGGAAATGAAAAACAGAATATGGTGTGACAATGCTAGTGATTTTCCTTTTTGGTATCGTATCATGCCGCTTCCTCTTCACTGATACCATTACGTATGTATCAGAGGTATATATCGGCCAATTTGACGATTTGCATATGCTGAAAACAAATACCTAAATATTTACCATTGGTGCCAAGCCAGGCAATATTATCGGACGTAAAAACAAGCAGCAAAAATTCATGCAACAATTTGACATATGTGGAGCTTCTTAACTATAGCCGCAGCCGTAGCTGCTTCTGCTACCTAGTATTACTGTGCCTAGTATTACTGTTGCTGTAGGAGCTGGTGTAAATGCTGATGTAACTGCTGATCCTGACATTGATGCTACTGGTGATGCCGGTGCTTTTAGTGATGGTACCTTAGGTGATGATGCCGTTTTGAATAGCAATATTGATGATGTCAGTATTATTGGTGCTATCCTTGTACTTATTAGTCTTGTTGTATTTCCTAGTGCTTTTGTCACCCTAACTTATTCTTATTCTGCCGCTATCTTTTTTTATTTATGTAATTTCCGTTCATATTCGTGCAGTCCGAATTGTTACTGAAGCTTGCCATGCCCTTATGGCTGCTTATAATAAAGCCACTGTCAATTCAAACAACAAAGATTTTAGTACCACTTTTGGTAATGCTGATGCTGTTTATAAATTTGAAAACGATAGCAATAGCGGTGAAGGAAAGAACACACAATCGTTATCAAAATATGGCGAATTACACCTCACCCTTGCTGTAATAAATAAATAATTGATATCGAAATTCTCTAGAAGTTTCTCTATTCCAAATATGGATATCCCACACAATTTATTGCATTCACATAAGAGCAACATGTTAAAAAAATGAATTCAAAATATTGCATCATTTTTTTAACATGAGCAACATGTTAAAAAAGTGAATTCAAAATATTGCAAAATTTAGTCATCGGTGACATGGTTCTTTGTGAATGTTTAAATGAAATATTAATGGTATATGCAAGTCTCACCAATTTACAAAAATAAACCATATGCACCAAATCAAGTAAAAGATCGACGAAGTTGTTTATAGTTCTCAAAAGAGAACTGTAAAAATTACAGGAAAATGTGAATTATCCTAAACCCTCTTACATATTCGTGTATGTCAATGCATGCATATGTATGAGTTCATATTTACATAATATTCATAATTTGCACAATAATTTCTGTAATTTCCACAATTTTTAAAGTTTTGCATAATATTTGAATGGCGCGAACCGTAGAGAAAAGCATTGAATGAATCAACAATGAAAAAAATTGGAACATATTTGTTTGTCTCTTTGTTTTATATATGTTTTATATATGTTCCCGGTAGTTAATTGATGTTAATTAAAGTTTTAGTTTTATTATAATTTTTGTTATATATTATTTAGCATTTAGTATTAGTTTGTTTTAGTTTATTTTTTATTTCTATAAGAGAAGTAGAAAATCATTATATATATATAATCCACGTAAATACTTACAATAGTCAGGCAAGTTGTCGGTATGGAAGGAAGTAAATGTTTTCGTAATAAAACTAAATCAAAACTTTAATTAGAATCAGCGTACTCACGTAAATAGTAAAAATAATACCAATAAGCACTAATATGATCAGCAAGAATATAGAAAAAAAGAGACACTGATCTATGTGGGAATTGATAATTCAATAAGAAACTGTTGTGTCTTGTATGTGTATTTTGGTGTTAAATGCATTTAAAATTTAACAGAAATTAATGTAAATATGAACTGCAAGATATAAATTGAATATTTGATATAACTCCCCAATACTATTGCATTGGGCATACGCAGAAAACAGCAGAATAACGAGGGTATTAGTGTTAATCGCACTAGATTTTAGAATACAACAAAGCTGCGTATCCACAATTATATCGTGAAACCGTCTGAATAGTCATGAAATAATTGCGAAGTGATGGGGGAAGAAATATGCATATTAATTTATATTATTTGAATAAGTATTTAAAAACTGTGGCAATCTCTCTTTGGAAGATTTTGACTGCAAGGTTAAAAGGTACGGAAGTCATCGTCCTTAACCATTTCAGTATATATGATTAGACAGTAAAATCAGAAGTGATGGAATTTGAAATATAAAATTTGGTAAAAGTCGATTTAAGTCAGATTTTGCAAAATAATTTCGAATGACTCTTTAGCATATTTTAAGATAATATGTTCTAGACGGTTATAAAAGTTGTTCCTGATTCCGGCAGTTTGCAGTAAGATTCGTGTTTGGCCTTATTTATCAAATTTCGTGACAATATTTCGAAAATTGTGATGCATAGCTTGATACCATAATACCATCATCACCATGATTATCATATAAACGAGAAGGTTTCATTCGATTCAGAAGGTGATTTCTCAATCAATGGGCATTTAAAAACAAGATGAAGCAATGTTAAAGTTCTTCTAGTGTTATATATAAGCGCATAAACTTTTAATAAGCAGGACCATTTATAGTGCAATATATGAAAAAAGGTTGTATTGGAAAAGTTTGGAATTTTGGGTATTTATCAGAAAAAGTTGGAAGGTATGTTTGATCACGACGAAATCCTGAATTAATTTGACATTTCTGTTGTTGGCATATTGGAAGTTCTTGGACGAAGGTTAGTATATAAAGGTGGACAATATTCGTCAGCTGTTGCGGTTACGTGCTAGCATTAATTGTTATTGCAATAGTAAGAGTTTTATTTGATGTCATTTATTACATTGAAAATTGTAATTAGAAATTTTTCTTCCATTTAAGAAATGTTCGTATAAAATGTAATCGCAGTGTTCGTAACTAAATACTTTACCGTGTTGTTAACTTTATGAATTGTCGAACACTTGTCGGAGTAAACATAATAAACAATAAATGAAAGTTTACGAAAAAAAAGAAAAATAATCCATACAAAAATGTATTTTTAACTTCTACATTATCCTTGTTGAACATTAATTTATATATTTATTACATATTGTAATGGCGGATAATTAATTAATTTATATATTTATTACAAATTGTAATGGTGGATAATCGTAAGTATAATGCATCTAACAGCAGTGAGTGATTGATATTAACAGAAATTTCGAGCCGCCATGTTTAAAAATGGACGTGTATGTAAATAGTGACGGGCCTATGTAGAATTGATCTGTGCTTCTTAATTTCAATGAATATAATAAATTAATTACAATAAAGAGAGACCTGCACATTTTTCCTATCGTTAAGAGTTTAAAATAATTGAGGAAAACTTTTCCTAAACATAAGAATATTTAAAGTGAATTTGAAAGGAAATTCTGGCGTGGTAATTAGCAAAATTTTGCTTATTAATACACCAACCATTGTTACAGTAATAACTCTGTATTGCTTCTACTGTATTAGATCAAAATCAGAAACAAAAACAATTAATGCAGGAAAAACAAACATGGCGAACTGTTGGGAAATAATTTGAATTCTTTCTACTCTATTCCAGCAGCACCAATGATAATAATAATAGTAATTGCTAATTCATTTATTTATATACTTTTTTAACGTTGTTAAGAAACGTGAAGTAGTAAAATGTACGATGGAATTAATTGAGAATAATGCATTCGAAAATTTGGGCGTACATATGAATCGTATGCCCATACTTAAACATTTTATGTGCCGTACAGCTGGTGTTACGTTTCTTGGATGTTAAGTAACATTGGAAAAATTGCAAACAAGTGAAGACTTCGCGTCACTGGCGAAATACTTCAAGATGACGGAAGTTGTAGTTCAAGAGATATGTGGGCTTACTATTGTAAAATTAGCACGCTACCTACCTTTACTTTTATGTTGACCAGAGCATATAAAATTTTATGATTCTCATAAGAATTTACATTTGCGCTTAGGCGAAATTGACGGTTTGTTCCATCGCTTGTGAAATGTGTTAAAACCGATTTAACAACGGAACTGTGTCGGAACCAATGCAATAATTTTAAATACTTCATTTATTTTGATTCGACTGGTAAGTATTAAAGAATTGGTTTAGTAGTGGAAATGAAAAACAGAATATGGTGTGACAATGCTAGTGATTTTCCTTTTTGGTATCGTATCATGCCGCTTCCTCTTCACTGATACCATTACGTATGTATCAGAGGTATATATCGGCCAATTTGACGATTTGCATATGCTGAAAACAAATACCTAAATATTTACCATTGGTGCCAGAGCCAGGCAATATTATCGGACGTAAAAACAAGCAGCAAAAATTCATGCAACAATTTGACATATGTGGAGCTTCTTAACTATAGCCGCAGCCGTAGCTGCTTCTGCTACCTAGTATTACTGTGCCTAGTATTACTGTTGCTGTAGGAGCTGGTGTAAATGCTGATGTAACTGCTGATCCTGACATTGATGCTACTGGTGATGCCGGTGCTTTTAGTGATGGTACCTTAGGTGATGATGCCGTTTTGAATAGCAATATTGATGATGTCAGTATTATTGGTGCTATCCTTGTACTTATTAGTCTTGTTGTATTTCCTAGTGCTTTTGTCACCCTAACTTATTCTTATTCTGCCGCTATCTTTTTTTATTTATGTAATTTCCGTTCATATTCGTGCAGTCCGAATTGTTACTGAAGCTTGCCATGCCCTTATGGCTGCTTATAATAAAGCCACTGTCAATTCAAACAACAAAGATTTTAGTACCACTTTTGGTAATGCTGATGCTGTTTATAAATTTGAAAACGATAGCAATAGCGGTGAAGGAAAGAACACACAATCGTTATCAAAATATGGCGAATTACACCTCACCCTTGCTGTAATAAATAAATAATTGATATCGAAATTCTCTAGAAGTTTCTCTATTCCAAATATGGATATCCCACACAATTTATTGCATTCACATAAGAGCAACATGTTAAAAAAATGAATTCAAAATATTGCATCATTTTTTTAACATGAGCAACATGTTAAAAAAGTGAATTCAAAATATTGCAAAATTTAGTCATCGGTGACATGGTTCTTTGTGAATGTTTAAATGAAATATTAATGGTATATGCAAGTCTCACCAATT
This sequence comes from Melophagus ovinus, assembly GCA_023089585.1. Lineage (NCBI taxonomy): Eukaryota > Metazoa > Arthropoda > Insecta > Diptera > Hippoboscidae > Melophagus > Melophagus ovinus. The sequence goes on along the minus strand of JAKKIB010000263.1, from coordinate 189,700 downwards.
TACAAAAATAAACCATATGCACCAAATCAAGTAAAAGATCGACGAAGTTGTTTATAGTTCTCAAAAGAGAACTGTAAAAATTACAGGAAAATGTGAATTATCCTAAACCCTCTTACATATTCGTGTATGTCAATGCATGCATATGTATGAGTTCATATTTACATAATATTCATAATTTGCACAATAATTTCTGTAATTTCCACAATTTTTAAAGTTTTGCATAATATTTGAATGGCGCGAACCGTAGAGAAAAGCATTGAATGAATCAACAATGAAAAAAATTGGAACATATTTGTTTGTCTCTTTGTTTTATATATGTTTTATATATGTTCCCGGTAGTTAATTGATGTTAATTAAAGTTTTAGTTTTATTATAATTTTTGTTATATATTATTTAGCATTTAGTATTAGTTTGTTTTAGTTTATTTTTTATTTCTATAAGAGAAGTAGAAAATCATTATATATATATAATCCACGTAAATACTTACAATAGTCAGGCAAGTTGTCGGTATGGAAGGAAGTAAATGTTTTCGTAATAAAACTAAATCAAAACTTTAATTAGAATCAGCGTACTCACGTAAATAGTAAAAATAATACCAATAAGCACTAATATGATCAGCAAGAATATAGAAAAAAAGAGACACTGATCTATGTGGGAATTGATAATTCAATAAGAAACTGTTTTGTCTTGTATGTGTATTTTGGTGTTAAATGCATTTAAAATTTAACAGAAATTAATGTAAATATGAACTGCAAGATATAAATTGAAATATTTGATATAACTCCCCAATACTATTGCATTGGGCATACGCAGAAAACAGCAGAATAACGAGGGTATTAGTGTTAATCGCACTAGATTTTAGAATACAACAAAGCTGCGTATCCACAATTATATCGTGAAACCGTCTGAATAGTCATGAAATAATTGCGAAGTGATGGGGGAAGAAATATGCATTTTAATTTATATTATTTGAATAAGTATTTAAAAACTGTGGCAATCTCTTTGGAAGATTTTGACTGCAAGGTTAAAAGGTACGGAAGTCATCGTCCTTAACCATTTCAGTATATATGATTAGACAGTAAAATCAGAAATGATGGAATTTGAAATATAAAATTTGGTAAAAGTCGATTTAAGTCAGATTTTGCAAAATAATTTCGAATGACTCTTTAGCATATTTTAAGATAATATGTTCTAGACGGTTATAAAAGTTGTTCCTGATTCCGGCAGTTTGCAGTAAGATTCGTGTTTGGCCTTATTTATCAAATTTCGTGACAATATTTCGAAAATTGTGATGCATAGCTTGATACCATAATACCATCATCACCATGATTATCATATAAACGAGAAGGTTTCATTCGATTCAGAAGGTGATTTCTCAATCAATGGGCATTTAAAAACAAGTTGAAGCAATGTTAAAGTTCTTCTAGTGTTATATATAAGCGCATAAACTTTTTATTATATATGAAAAAAGGTTGTATTGGAAAAGTTTGGAATTTTGGGTATTTATCAGAAAAAGTTGGAAGGTATGTTTGATCACGACGAAATCCTGAATTAATTTGACATTTCTGTTGTTGGCATATTGGAAGTTCTTGGACGAAGGTTAGTATATAAAGGTGGACAATATTCGTCAGCTGTTGCGGTTACGTGCTAGCATTAATTGTTATTGCAATAGTAAGAGTTTTATTTGATGTCATTTATTACATTGAAAATTGTAATTAGAAATTTTTCTTCCATTTAAGAAATGTTCGTATAAAATGTAATCGCAGTGTTCGTAACTAAATACTTTACCGTGTTGTTAACTTTATGAATTGTCGAACACTTGTCGGAGTAAACATAATAAACAATAAATGAAAGTTTACGAAAAAAAAGAAAAATAATCCATACTAAAAATGTATTTTTAACTTCTACATTATCTTGTTGAACATTAATTTATATATTTATTACATATTGTAATGGCGGATAATTAATTAATTTATATATTTATTACAAATTGTAATGGTGGATAATCGTAAGTATAATGCATCTAACAGCAGTGAGTGATTGATATTAACAGAAATTTCGAGCCGCCATGTTTAAAAATGGACGTGTATGTAAAAAGTGACGGGCCTATGTAGAATTGATCTGTGCTTCTTAATTTCAATGAATATAATAAATTAATTACAATAAAGAGAGACCTGCACATTTTTCCTCTCGTTAAGAGTTTAAAATAATTGAGGAAAACTTTTCCTAAACACAAGAATATTTAAAGTGAATTTGAAAGGAAATTCTGGCGTGGTAATTAGCAAAATTTTGCTTATTAATACACCAACCATTGTTACAGTAATAACTCTGTATTTGCTTCTACTGTATTAGATCAAAATCAGAAACAAAAACAATTAATGCAGGAAAAACAAACATGGCGAACTGTTGGGAAATAATTTGAATTCTTTCTACTCTATTCCAGCAGCACCAATGATAATAATAATAGTAATTGCTAATTCATTTATTTATATACTTTTTTAACGTTGTTAAGAAACGTGAAGTAGTAAAATGTACGATGGAATTAATTGAGAATAATGCATTCGAAAATTTGGGCGTACATATGAATCGTATGCCCATACTTAAACATTTTATGTGCCGTACAGCTGGTGTTACGTTTCTTGGATGTTAAGTAACATTGGAAAAATTGCAAACAAGTGAAGACTTCGCGTCACTGGCGAAATACTTCAAGATGACGGAAGTTGTAGTTCAAGAGATATGTGGGCTTACTATTGTAAAATTAGCACGCTACCTACCTTTACTTTTATGTTGACCAGAGCATATAAAATTTTATGATCCTCATAAGAATTTACATTTGCGCTTAGGCGAAATTGACGGTTTGTTCCATCGCTTGTGAAATGTGTAAAACCGATTTAACAACGGAACTGTGTCGGAACCAATGCAATAATTTTAAATACTTCATTTATTTTGATTCGACTGGTAAGTATTAAAGAATTGGTTTAGTAGTGGAAATGAAAAACAGAATATGGTGTGACAATGATAGTGATTTTCCTTTTTGGTATCGTATCATGCCGCTTCCTCTTCACTGATACCATTACGTATGTATCAGAGGTATATATCGGCCAATTTGACGATTTGCATATGCTGAAAACAAATACCTAAATATTTACCATTGGTGCCAGAGCCAGGCAATATTATCGGACGTAAAAACAAGCAGCAAAAATTCATGCAACAATTTGACATATGTGGAGCTTCTTAACTATAGCCGCAGCCGTAGCTGCTTCTGCTACCTAGTATTACTGTGCCTAGTATTACTGTTGCTGTAGGAGCTGGTGTAAATGCTGATGTAACTGCTGATCCTGACATTGATGCTACTGGTGATGCCGGTGCTTTTAGTGATGGTACCTTAGGTGATGATGCCGTTTTGAATAGCAATATTGATGATGTCAGTATTATTGGTGCTATCCTTGTACTTATTAGTCTTGTTGTATTTCCTAGTGCTTTTGTCACCCTAACTTATTCTTATTCTGCCGCTATCTTTTTTTATTTATGTAATTTCCGTTCATATTCGTGCAGTCCGAATTGTTACTGAAGCTTGCCATGCCCTTATGGCTGCTTATAATAAAGCCACTGTCAATTCAAACAACAAAGATTTTAGTACCACTTTTGGTAATGCTGATGCTGTTTATAAATTTGAAAACGATAGCAATAGCGGTGAAGGAAAGAACACACAATCGTTATCAAAATATGGCGAATTACACCTCACCCTTGCTGTAATAAATAAATAATTGATATCGAAATTCTCTAGAAGTTTCTCTATTCCAAATATGGATATCCCACACAATTTATTGCATTCACATAAGAGCAACATGTTAAAAAAATGAATTCAAAATATTGCATCATTTTTTTAACATGAGCAACATGTTAAAAAAGTGAATTCAAAATATTGCAAAATTTAGTCATCGGTGACATGGTTCTTTGTGAATGTTTAAATGAAATATTAATGGTATATGCAAGTCTCACCAATTTACAAAAATAAACCATATGCACCAAATCAAGTAAAAGATCGACGAAGTTGTTTATAGTTCTCAAAAGAGAACTGTAAAAATTACAGGAAAATGTGAATTATCCTAAACCCTCTTACATATTCGTGTATGTCAATGCATGCATATGTATGAGTTCATATTTACATAATATTCATAATTTGCACAATAATTTCTGTAATTTCCACAATTTTTAAAGTTTTGCATAATATTTGAATGGCGCGAACCGTAGAGAAAAGCATTGAATGAATCAACAATGAAAAAAATTGGAACATATTTGTTTGTCTCTTTGTTTTATATATGTTTTATATATGTTCCCGGTAGTTAATTGATGTTAATTAAAGTTTTAGTTTTATTATAATTTTTGTTATATATTATTTAGCATTTAGTATTAGTTTGTTTTAGTTTATTTTTTATTTCTATAAGAGAAGTAGAAAATCATTATATATATATAATCCACGTAAATACTTACAATAGTCAGGCAAGTTGTCGGTATGGAAGGAAGTAAATGTTTTCGTAATAAAACTAAATCAAAACTTTAATTAGAATCAGCGTACTCACGTAAATAGTAAAAATAATACCAATAAGCACTAATATGATCAGCAAGAATATAGAAAAAAAGAGACACTGATCTATGTGGGAATTGATAATTCAATAAGAAACTGTTTTGTCTTGTATGTGTATTTTGGTGTTAAATGCATTTAAAATTTAACAGAAATTAATGTAAATATGAACTGCAAGATATAAATTGAAGCATTTGATATAACTCCCCAATACTATTGCATTGGGCATACGCAGAAAACAGCAGAATAACGAGGGTATTAGTGTTAATCGCACTAGATTTTAGAATACAACAAAGCTGCGTATCCACAATTATATCGTGAAACCGTCTGAATAGTCATGAAATAATTGCGAAGTGATGGGGGAAGAAATATGCATATTAATTTATATTATTTGAATAAGTATTTAAAAACTGTGGCAATCTCTTTGGAAGATTTTGACTGCATGGTTAAAAGGTACGGAAGTCATCGTCCTTAACCATTTCAGTATATATGATTAGACAGTAAAATCAGAAGTGATGGAATTTGAAATATAAAATTTGGTAAAAGTCGATTTAAGTCAGATTTTGCAAAATAATTTCGAATGACTCTTTAGCATATTTTAAGATAATATGTTCTAGACGGTTATAAAAGTTGTTCCTGATTCCGGCAGTTTGCAGTAAGATTCGTGTTTGGCCTTATTTATCAAATTTCGTGACAATATTTCGAAAATTGTGATGCATAGCTTGATACCATAATACCATCATCACCATGATTATCATATAAACGAGAAGGTTTCATTCGATTCAGAAGGTGATTTCTCAATCAATGGGCATTTAAAAACAAGTTGAAGCAATGTTAAAGTTCTTCTAGTGTTATATATAAGCGCATAAACTTTTAATAAGCAGGACCATTTATAGTGCAAAATATGAAAAGAGGTTGTATTGGAAAAGTTTGGAATTTTGGGTATTTATCAGAAAAAGTTGGAAGGTATGTTTGATCACGACGAAATCCTGAATTAATTTGACATTTCTGTTGTTGGCATATTGGAAGTTCTTGGACGAAGGTTAGTATATAAAGGTGGACAATATTCGTCAGCTGTTGCGGTTACGTGCTAGCATTAATTGTTATTGCAATAGTAAGAGTTTTATTTGATGTCATTTATTACATTGAAAATTGTAATTAGAAATTTTTCTTCCATTTAAGAAATGTTCGTATAAAATGTAATCGCAGTGTTCGTAACTAAATACTTTACCGTGTTGTTAACTTTATGAATTGTCGAACACTTGTCGGAGTAAACATAATAAACAATAAATGAAAGTTTACGAAAAAAAAGAAAAATAATCCAATAAAAATGTATTTTTAACTTCTACATTATCCTTGTTGAACATTAATTTATATATTTATTACATATTGTAATGGCGGATAATTAATTAATTTATATATTTATTACAAATTGTAATGGTGGATAATCGTAAGTATAATGCATCTAACAGCAGTGAGTGATTGATATTAACAGAAATTTCGAGCCGCCATGTTTAAAAATGGACGTGTATGTAAATAGTGACGGGCCTATGTAGAATTGATCTGTGCTTCTTAATTTCAATGAATATAATAAATTAATTACAATAAAGAGAGACCTGCACATTTTTCCTCTCGTTAAGAGTTTAAAATAATTGAGGAAAACTTTTCCTAAACATAAGAATATTTAAAGTGAATTTGAAAGGAAATTCTGGCGTGGTAATTAGCAAAATTTTGCTTATTAATACACCAACCATTGTTACAGTAATAACTCTGTATTGCTTCTACTGTATTAGATCAAAATCAGAAACAAAAACAATTAATGCAGGAAAAACAAACATGGCGAACTGTTGGGAAATAATTTGAATTCTTTCTACTCTATTCCAGCAGCACCAATGATAATAATAATAGTAATTGCTAATTCATTTATTTATATACTTTTTTAACGTTGTTAAGAAACGTGAAGTAGTAAAATGTACGATGGAATTAATTGAGAATAATGCATTCGAAAATTTGGGCGTACATATGAATCGTATGCCCATACTTAAACATTTTATGTGCCGTACAGCTGGTGTTACGTTTCTTGGATGTTAAGTAACATTGGAAAAATTGCAAACAAGTGAAGACTTCGCGTCACTGGCGAAATACTTCAAGATGACGGAAGTTGTAGTTCAAGAGATATGTGGGCTTACTATTGTAAAATTAGCACGCTACCTACCTTTACTTTATGTTGACCAGAGCATATAAAATTTTATGATCCTCATAAGAATTTACATTTGCGCTTAGGCGAAATTGACGGTTTGTTCCATCGCTTGTGAAATGTGTCAAAACCGATTTAACAACGGAACTGTGTCGGAACCAATGCAATAATTTTAAATACTTCATTTATTTTGATTCGACTGGTAAGTATTAAAGAATTGGTTTAGTAGTGGAAATGAAAAACAGAATATGGTGTGACAATGCTAGTGATTTTCCTTTTTGGTATCGTATCATGCCGCTTCCTCTTCACTGATACCATTACGTATGTATCAGAGGTATATATCGGCCAATTTGACGATTTGCATATGCTGAAAACAAATACCTAAATATTTACCATTGGTGCCAGAGCCAGGCAATATTATCGGACGTAAAAACAAGCAGCAAAAATTCATGCAACAATTTGACATATGTGGAGCTTCTTAACTATAGCCGCAGCCGTAGCTGCTTCTGCTACCTAGTATTACTGTGCCTAGTATTACTGTTGCTGTAGGAGCTGGTGTAAATGCTGATGTAACTGCTGATCCTGACATTGATGCTACTGGTGATGCCGGTGCTTTTAGTGATGGTACCTTAGGTGATGATGCCGTTTTGAATAGCAATATTGATGATGTCAGTATTATTGGTGCTATCCTTGTACTTATTAGTCTTGTTGTATTTCCTAGTGCTTTTGTCACCCTAACTTATTCTTATTCTGCCGCTATCTTTTTTTATTTATGTAATTTCCGTTCATATTCGTGCAGTCCGAATTGTTACTGAAGCTTGCCATGCCCTTATGGCTGCTTATAATAAAGCCACTGTCAATTCAAACAACAAAGATTTTAGTACCACTTTTGGTAATGCTGATGCTGTTTATAAATTTGAAAACGATAGCAATAGCGGTGAAGGAAAGAACACACAATCGTTATCAAAATATGGCGAATTACACCTCACCCTTGCTGTAATAAATAAATAATTGATATCGAAATTCTCTAGAAGTTTCTCTATTCCAAATATGGATATCCCACACAATTTATTGCATTCACATAAGAGCAACATGTTAAAAAATGAATTCAAAATATTGCATCATTTTTTTAACATGAGCAACATGTTAAAAAAGTGAATTCAAAATATTGCAAAATTTAGTCATCGGTGACATGGTTCTTTGTGAATGTTTAAATGAAATATTAATGGTATATGCAAGTCTCACCAATTTACAAAAATAAACCATATGCACCAAATCAAGTAAAAGATCGACGAAGTTGTTTATAGTTCTCAAAAGAGAACTGTAAAAATTACAGGAAAATGTGAATTATCCTAAACCCTCTTACATATTCGTGTATGTCAATGCATGCATATGTATGAGTTCATATTTACATAATATTCATAATTTGCACAATAATTTCTGTAATTTCCACAATTTTTAAAGTTTTGCATAATATTTGAATGGCGCGAACCGTAGAGAAAAGCATTGAATGAATCAACAATGAAAAAAATTGGAACATATTTGTTTGTCTCTTTGTTTTATATATGTTTTATATATGTTCCGGTAGTTAATTGTTGTTAATTAAAGTTTTAGTTTTATTATAATTTTTGTTATATATTATTTAGCATTTAGTATTAGTTTGTTTTAGTTTATTTTTTATTTCTATAAGAGAAGTAGAAAATCATTATATATATATAATCCACGTAAATACTTACAATAGTCAGGCAAGTTGTCGGTATGGAAGGAAGTAAATGTTTTCGTAATAAAACTAAATCAAAACTTTAATTAGAATCAGCGTACTCACGTAAATAGTAAAAATAATACCAATAAGCACTAATATGATCAGCAAGAATATAGAAAAAAAGAGACACTGATCTATGTGGGAATTGATAATTCAATAAGAAACTGTTGTGTCTTGTATGTGTATTTTGGTGTTAAATGCATTTAAAATTTAACAGAAATTAATGTAAATATGAACTGCAAGATATAAATTGAAATATTTGATATAACTCCCCAATACTATTGCATTGGGCATACGCAGAAAACAGCAGAATAACGAGGGTATTAGTGTTAATCGCACTAGATTTTAGAATACAACAAAGCTGCGTATCCACAATTATATCGTGAAACCGTCTGAGTAGTCATGAAATAATTGCGAAGTTTTGCGGGAAGAAATATGCATTTTAATTTATATTATTTGAATAAGTATTTAAAAACTGTGGCAATCTCTTTGGAAGATTTTGACTGCAAGGTTAAAAGGTACGGAAGTCATCGTCCTTAACCATTTCAGTATATATGATTAGACAGTAAAATCAGAAATGATGGAATTTGAAATATAAAATTTGGTAAAAGTCGATTTAAGTCAGATTTTGCAAAATAATTTCGAATGACTCTTTAGCATATTTTAAGATAATATGTTCTAGACGGTTATAAAAGTTGTTCCTGATTCCGGCAGTTTGCAGTAAGATTCGTGTTTGGCCTTATTTATCAAATTTCGTGACAATATTTCGAAAATTGTGATGCATAGCTTGATACCATAATACCATCATCACCATGATTATCATATAAACGAGAAGGTTTCATTCGATTCAGAAGGTGATTTCTCAATCAATGGGCATTTAAAAACAAGATGAAGCAATGTTAAAGTTCTTCTAGTGTTATATATAAGCGCATAAACTTTTAATAAGCAGGACCATTTATAGTGCAATATATGAAAAAAGGTTGTATTGGAAAAGTTTGGAATTTTGGGTATTTATCAGAAAAAGTTGGAAGGTATGTTTGATCACGACGAAATCCTGAATTAATTTGACATTTCTGTTGTTGGCATATTGGAAGTTCTTGGACGAAGGTTAGTATATAAAGGTGGACAATATTCGTCAGCTGTTGCGGTTACGTGCTAGCATTAATTGTTATTGCAATAGTAAGAGTTTTATTTGATGTCATTTATTACATTGAAAATTGTAATTAGAAATTTTTCTTCCATTTAAGAAATGTTCGTATAAAATGTAATCGCAGTGTTCGTAACTAAATACTTTACCGTGTTGTTAACTTTATGAATTGTCGAACACTTGTCGGAGTAAACATAATAAACAATAAATGAAAGTTTACGAAAAAAAAGAAAAATAATCCATACTAAAAATGTATTTTTAACTTCTACATTATTCTTGTTGAACATTAATTTATATATTTATTACATATTGTAATGGCGGATAATTAATTAATTTATATATTTATTACAAATTGTAATGGTGGATAATCGTAAGTATAATGCATCTAACAGCAGTGAGTGATTGATATTAACAGAAATTTCGAGCCGCCATGTTTAAAAATGGACGTGTATGTAAAAAGTGACGGGCCTATGTAGAATTGATCTGTGCTTCTTAATTTCAATGAATATAATAAATTAATTACAATAAAGAGAGACCTGCACATTTTTCCTCTCGTTAAGAGTTTAAAATAATTGAGGAAAACTTTTCCTAAACATAAGAATATTTAAAGTAATTTGAAAGGAAATTCTGGCGTGGTAATTAGCAAAATTTTGCTTATTAATACACCAACCATTGTTACAGTAATAACTCTGTATTTGCTTCTACTGTATTAGATCAAAATCAGAAACAAAAACAATTAATGCAGGAAAAACAAACATGGCGAACTGTTGGGAAATAATTTGAATTCTTTCTACTCTATTCCAGCAGCACCAATGATAATAATAATAGTAATTGCTAATTCATTTATTTATATACTTTTTTAACGTTGTTAAGAAACGTGAAGTAGTAAAATGTACGATGGAATTAATTGAGAATAATGCATTCGAAAATTTGGGCGTACATATGAATCGTATGCCCATACTTAAACATTTTATGTGCCGTACAGCTGGTGTTACGTTTCTTGGATGTTAAGTAACATTGGAAAAATTGCAAACAAGTGAAGACTTCGCGTCACTGGCGAAATACTTCAAGATGACGGAAGTTGTAGTTCAAGAGATATGTGGGCTTACTATTGTAAAATTAGCACGCTACCTACCTTTACCTTTATGTTGACCAGAGCATATAAAATTTTATGATCCTCATAAGAATTTACATTTGCGCTTAGGCGAAATTGACGGTTTGTTCCATCGCTTGTGAAGTGTGTAAAACCGATTTAACAACGGAACTGTGGCGGAACCAATGCAATAATTATAAATACTTCATTTATTTTGATTCGACTGGTAAGTATTAAAGAATTGGTTTAGTAGTGGAAATGAAAAACAGAATATGGTGTGACAATGCTAGTGATTTTCCTTTTTGGTATCGTATCATGCCGCTTCCTCTTCACTGATACCATTACGTATGTATCAGAGGTATATATCGGCCAATTTGACGATTTGCATATGCTGAAAACAAATACCTAAATATTTACCATTGGTGCCAGAGCCAGGCAATATTATCGGACGTAAAAACAAGCAGCAAAAATTCATGCAACAATTTGACATATGTGGAGCTTCTTAACTATAGCCGCAGCCGTAGCTGCTTCTGCTACCTAGTATTACTGTGCCTAGTATTACTGTTGCTGTAGGAGCTGGTGTAAATGCTGATGTAACTGCTGATCCTGACATTGATGCTACTGGTGATGCCGGTGCTTTTAGTGATGGTACCTTAGGTGATGATGCCGTTTTGAATAGCAATATTGATGATGTCAGTATTATTGGTGCTATCCTTGTCCTTATTAGTTTTGCTGTACTTCATAGTGCTTTTGTCACCGTAACTTATTCTTATTCTGCCGCTATCTTTTTTTATTTATGTAATTTCCGTTCATATTCGTGCAGTCCGAATTGTTACTGAAGCTTGCCATGCCCTTATGGCTGCTTATAATAAAGCCACTGTCAATTCAAACAACAAAGACTTTAGTACCACTTTTGGTAATGCTGATGCTGTTTATAAATTTGAAAACGATAGCAATAGCGGTGAAGGAAAGAACACACAATCGTTATCAAAATATGGCGAATTACACCTCACCCTTGCTGTAATAAATAAATAATTGATATCGAAATTCTCTAGAAGTTTCTCTATTCCAAATATGGATATCCCACACAATTTATTGCATTCACATAAGAGCAACATGTTAAAAAATGAATTCAAAATATTGCATCAGTTTTTTAACATGAGCAACATGTTAATGCTTTTAATAAAGGACCATTTATAGTGCAAAATATGAAAAGAGGTTGTATTGGAAAAGTTTGGAATTTTGGGTATTTATCAGAAAAAGTTGGAAGGTATGTTTGATCACGACGAAATCCTGATATTAATTTGGACATTTCTGTTGTTGGCATATTGGAAGTTCTTTGACGAAGGGTTAGTATATAAAGGTGGACAATATTCGTCTGCTGCTGGGTTACGTGGTAGCCTTAATTGTTATTGCAATAGTAAGAGTTTTATTTGATGTCATTTATTACATTGAAAATTGTAATTAGAAATTTTTCGTCCATCGCAGTGTTCGTAACTAAATACTTTACCGTGTTGTTAACTTTATGAATTGTCGAACACTTGTCGGAGTAAACATAATAAACAATAAATGAAAGTTTACGAAAAAAAAGAAAAATAATCCATACTAAAAATGTATTTTTAACTTCTACATTATCTTGTTGAACATTAATTTAATATTTATTAATATTGTAATGGCGGATAATTAATTAATTTATATATTTATTACAAATTGTAATGGTGGATAATCGTAAGTATAATGCATCTAACAGCAGTGAGTGATTGATATTAACAGAAATTTCGAGCCGCCATGTTTAAAAATGGACGTGTATGTAAAGTGACGGGCCTATGTAGAATTGATCTGTGCTCCTTAATTTCAATGAATATAATAAATTAATTACAATAAAGAGAAACCTGCACATTTTTCCTCTCGTTAAGAGTTTAAAATAATTGAGGAAAACTTTTCCTAAACACAAGAATATTTAAAGTGAATTTGAAAGGAAATTCTGGCGTGGTAATTAGCAAAATTTTGCTTATTAATACACCAACCATTGTTACAGTAATAACTCTGTATTTGCTTCTACTGTATTAGAGCAAAATCAGAAACAAAAACAATTAATGCAGGAAAAACAAATATGGCGAACAGTTGGGAAATAATTTGAATTCTCTCTACTCTATTCCAGCAGCACCAATGATAATAATAATAGTAATTGCTAATTCATTTATTTATATACTTTTTTAACGTTGTTAAGAAACGTGAAGTAGTAAAATGTACGATGGAATTAATTGAGAATAATGCATTCGAAAATTTGGGCGTACATATGAATCGTATGCCCATACTTAAACATTTTATGTGCCGTACAGCTGGTGTTACGTTTCTTGGATGTTAAGTAACATTGGAAAAATTGCAAACAAGTGAAGACTTCGCGTCACTGGCGAAATACTTCAAGATGACGGAAGTTGTAGTTCAAGAGATATGTGGGCTTACTATTGTAAAATTAGCACGCTACCTACCTTTACTTTTATGTTGACCAGAGCATATAAAGTTTTATGATCCTCATAAGAATTTACATTTGCGCTTAGGCGAAATTGACGGTTTGTTCCATCGCTTGTGAAATGTGTTAAAACCGATTTAACAATGGAACTGTGTCGGAACCAATGCAATAATTTTAAATACTTCATTTATTTTGATTCGACTGGTAAGTATTAAAGAATTGGTTTAGTAGTGGAAATGAAAAACAGAATATGGTGTGACAATGATAGTGATTTTCGTTTTTGGTATCGTATCATGCCGCTTCCTCTTCACTGATACCATTACGTATGTATCAGAGGTATATATCGGCCAATTTGACGATTTGCATATGCTGAAAACAAATACCTAAATATTTACCATTGGTGCCAGAGCCAGGCAATATTATCGGACGTAAAAACAAGCAGCAAAAATTCATGCAACAATTTGACATATGTGGAGCTTCTTAACTATAGCCGCAGCCGTAGCTGCTTCTGCTACCTAGTACTACTGTGCCTAGTATTACTGTTGCTGTAGGAGCTGGTGTAAATGCTGATGTAACTGCTGATCCTGACATTGATGCTACTGGTGATGCCGGTGCTTTTAGTGATGGTACCTTAGGTGATGATGCCGTTTTGAATAGCAATATTGATGATGTCAGTATTATTGGTGCTATCCTTGTACTTATTAGTCTTGTTGTATTTCCTAGTGCTTTTGTCACCGTAACTTATTCTTATTCTGCCGCTATCTTTTTTTATTTATGTAATTTCCGTTCATATTCGTGCAGTCCGAATTGTTACTGAAGCTTGCCATGCCCTTATGGCTGCTTATAATAAAGCCACTGTCAATTCAAACAACAAAGATTTTAGTACCACTTTTGGTAATGCTGATGCTGTTTATAAATTTGAAAACGATAGCAATAGCGGTGAAGGAAAGAACACACAATCGTTATCAAAATATGGCGAATTACACCTCACCCTTGCTGTAATAAATAAATAATTGATATCGAAATTCTCTAGAAGTTTCTCTATTCCAAATATGGATATCCCACACAATTTATTGCATTCACATAAGAGCAACATGTTAAAAAAATGAATTCAAAATATTGCATCATTTTTTTAACATGAGCAACATGTTAAAAAAGTGAATTCAAAATATTGCAACATTTAGTCATCGGTGACATGGTTCTTTGTGAATGTTTAAATGAAATATTAATGGTATATGCAAGTCTCACCAATTTACAAAAATAAACCATATGCACCAAATCAAGTAAAAGATCGACGAAGTTGTTTATAGTTCTCAAAAGAGAACTGTAAAAATTACAGGAAAATGTGAATTATCCTAAACCCTCTTACATATTCGTGTATGTCAATGCATGCATATGTATGAGTTCATATTTACATAATATTCATAATTTGCACAATAAATTCTGTAATTTCCACAATTTTTAAAGTTTTGCATAATATTTGAATGGCGCGAACCGTAGAGAAAAGCATTGAATGAATCAACAATGAAAAAAATTGGAACATATTTGTTTGTCTCTTTATTTTATATATGTTTTATATATGTTCCCGGTAGTTAATTGATGTTAATTAAAGTTATTAGTTTTATTATAATTTTTGTTATATATTATTTAGCATTTAGTATTAGTTTGTTTTAGTTTAAATTTTATTTCTATAAGAGAAGTAGAAAATCATTATATATATATAATCCACGTAAATACTTACAATAGTCAGGCAAGTTGTCGGTATGGAAGGAAGTAAATGTTTTCGTAATAAAACTAAATCAAAACTTTAATTAGAATCAGCGTACTCACGTAAATAGTAAAAATAATACCAATAAGCACTAATATGATCAGCAAGAATATAGAAAAAAAGAGACACTGATCTATGTGGGAATTGATAATTCAATAAGAAACTGTTTTGTCTTGTATGTGTATTTTGGTGTTAAATGCATTTAAAATTTAACAGAAATTAATGTAAATATGAACTGCAAGATATAAATTGAAATATTTGATATAACTCCCCAATACTATTGCATTGGGCATACGCAGAAAACAGCAGAATAACGAGGGTATTAGTGTTAATCGCACTAGATTTTAGAATACAACAAAGCTGCGTATCCACAATTATATCGTGAAACCGTCTGAATAGTCATGAAATAATTGCGAAGTGATGGGGAAGAAATATGCATTTTAATTTATATTATTTGAATAAGTATTTAAAAACTGTGGCAATCTCTTTGGAAGATTTTGACTGCAAGGTTAAAAGGTACGGAAGTCATCGTCCTTAACCATTTCAGTATATATGATTAGACAGTAAAATCAGAAGTGATGGAATTTGAAATATAAAATTTGGTAAAAGTCGATTTAAGTCAGATTTTGCAAAATAATTTCGAATGACTCTTTAGCATATTTTAAGATAATATGTTCTAGACGGTTATAAAAGTTGTTCCTGATTCCGGCAGTTTGCAGTAAGATTCGTGTTTGGCCTTATTTATCAAATTTCGTGACAATATTTCGAAAATTGTGATGCATAGCTTGATACCATAATACCATCATCACCATGATTATCATATAAACGAGAAGGTTTCATTCGATTCAGAAGGTGATTTCTCAATCAATGGGCATTTAAAAACAAGATGAAGCAATGTTAAAGTTCTTCTAGTGTTATATATAAGCGCATAAACTTTTAATAAGCAGGACCATTTATAGTGCAATATATGAAAAAAGGTTGTATTGGAAAAGTTTGGAATTTTGGGTATTTATCAGAAAAAGTTGGAAGGTATGTTTGATCACGACGAAATCCTGAATTAATTTGACATTTCTGTTGTTCAGTTCTTGGACGAAGGTTAGTATATAAAGGTGGACAATTTGAGAATTTATTGCAATTAAGAATTGTCAATTAGAAATGTTCGTATAAAATGTAATCGCAGTGTTCGTAACTAAATACTTTACCGTGTTGTTAACTTTATGAATTGTCGAACACTTGTCAGAGTAAACATAATAAACAATAAATGAAAGTTTACGAAAAAAAAGAAAAATAATCCAAAAATGTATTTTTAACTTCTACATTATCCTTGTTGAACATTAATTTATATATTTATTACATATTGTAATGGCGGATAATTAATTAATTTATATATTTATTACAAATTGTAATGGTGGATAATCGTAAGTATAATGCATCTAACAGCAGTGAGTGATTGATATTAACAGAAATTTCGAGCCGCCATGTTTAAAAATGGACGTGTATGTAAATAGTGACGGGCCTATGTAGAATTGATCTGTGCTTCTTAATTTCAATGAATATAATAAATTAATTACAATAAAGAGAGACCTGCACATTTTTCCTCTCGTTAAGAGTTTAAAATAATTGAGGAAAACTTTTCCTAAACATAAGAATATTTAAAGTGAATTTGAAAGGAAATTCTGGCGTGGTAATTAGCAAAATTTTGCTTATTAATACACCAACCATTGTTACAGTAATAACTCTGTATTGCTTCTACTGTATTAGATCAAAATCAGAAACAAAAACAATTAATGCAGGAAAAACAAACATGGCGAACAGTTGGGAAATAATTTGAATTCTCTCTCTACTCTATTCCAGCAGCACCAATGATAATAATAATAGTAATTGCTAATTCATTTATTTATATACTTTTTTAACGTTGTTAAGAAACGTGAAGTAGTAAAATGTACGATGGAATTAATTGAGAATAATGCATTCGAAAATTTGGGCGTACATATGAATCGTATGCCCATACTTAAACATTTTATGTGCCGTACAGCTGGTGTTACGTTTCTTGGATGTTAAGTAACATTGGAAAAATTGCAAACAAGTGAAGACTTCGCGTCACTGGCGAAATACTTCAAGATGACGGAAGTTGTAGTTCAAGAGATATGTGGGCTTACTATTGTAAAATTAGCACGCTACCTACCTTTACTTTATGTTGACCAGAGCATATAAAATTTTATGATCCTCATAAGAATTTACATTTGCGCTTAGGCGAAATTGACGGTTTGTTCCATCGCTTGTGAAATGTGTTAAAACCGATTTAACAACGGAACTGTGTCGGAACCAATGCAATAATTTTAAATACTTCATTTATTTTGATTCGACTGGTAAGTATTAAAGAATTGGTTTAGTAGTGGAAATGAAAAACAGAATATGGTGTGACAATGCTAGTGATTTTCCTTTTGGTATCGTATCATGCCGCTTCCTCTTCACTGATACCATTACGTATGTATCAGAGGTATATATCGGCCAATTTGACGATTTGCATATGCTGAAAACAAATACCTAAATATTTACCATTGGTGCCAGAGCCAGGCAATATTATCGGACGTAAAAACAAGCAGCAAAAATTCATGCAACAATTTGACATATGTGGAGCTTCTTAACTATAGCCGCAGCCGTAGCTGCTTCTGCTACCTAGTATACTGTGCCTAGTATTACTGTTGCTGTAGGAGCTGGTGTAAATGCTGATGTAACTGCTGATCCTGACATTGATGCTACTGGTGATGCCGGTGCTTTTAGTGATGGTACCTTAGGTGATGATGCCGTTTTGAATAGCAATATTGATGATGTCAGTATTATTGGTGCTATCCTTGTACTTATTAGTCTTGTTGTATTTCCTAGTGCTTTTGTCACCCTAACTTATTCTTATTCTGCCGCTATCTTTTTTTATTTATGTAATTTCCGTTCATATTCGTGCAGTCCGAATTGTTACTGAAGCTTGCCATGCCCTTATGGCTGCTTATAATAAAGCCACTGTCAATTCAAACAACAAAGATTTTAGTACCACTTTTGGTAATGCTGATGCTGTTTATAAATTTGAAAACGATAGCAATAGCGGTGAAGGAAAGAACACACAATCGTTATCAAAATATGGCGAATTACACCTCACCCTTGCTGTAATAAATAAATAATTGATATCGAAATTCTCTAGAAGTTTCTCTATTGCAAATATGCATATCCCACACAATTTATTGCATTCACATAAGAGCAACATGTTAAAAAAATGAATTCAAAATATTGCATCATTTTTTTAACATGAGCAACATGTTAAAAAAGTGAATTCAAAATATTGCAAAATTTAGTCATCGGTGACATGGTTCTTTGTGAATGTTTAAATGAAATATTGATGGTATATGCAAGTCTCACCAATTTACAAAAATAAACCATATGCACCAATCGAAGTTGTTTATAGTTCTCAAAAGAGAACTATAAAAATTACAGGAAATGTGAATTATCCTAAACCCTCTTACATATTCGTGTATGTCAATGCATGCATATGTATGAGTTCATATTTACATAATATTCATAATTTGCACAATAATTTCTGTAATTTCCACAATTTTTAAAGTTTTGCATAATATTTGAATGGCGCGAACCGTAGAGAAAAGCATTGAATGAATCAACAATGAAAAAATTGGAACATATTTGTTTGTCTCTTTGTTTTATATATGTTTTATATATGTTCCCGGTAGTTAATTGTTGTTAATTAAAGTTTTAGTTTTATTATAATTTTTGTTATATATTATTTAGCATTTAGTATTAGTTTGTTTTAGTTTATTTTTTATTTTTATAAGAGAAGTAGAAAATCATTATATATATATAATCCACGTAAATACTTACAATAATCAGGCGAGTTGTCGGTATGGAAGGAAGTAAATGTTTTCGTAATAAAACTAAATCAAAACTTTAATTAGAATCAGCGTACTCACGTAAATAGTAAAAATAATACCAATAAGCACTAATATGATCAGCAAGAATATAGAAAAAAAGAGACACTGATCTATGTGGGAATTGATAATTCAATAAGAAACTGTTTTGTCTTGTATGTGTATTTTGGTGTTAAATGCATTTAAAATTTAACAGAAATTAATGTAAATATGAACTGCAAGATATAAATTGAAATATTTGATATAACTCCCCAATACTATTGCATTGGGCATACGCAGAAAACAGCAGAATAACGAGGGTATTAGTGTTAATCGCACTAGATTTTAGAATACAACAAAGCTGCGTATCCACAATTATATCGTGAAACCGTCTGAATAGTCATGAAATAATTGCGAAGTGATGGGGAAGAAGTATGCATTTAATTTATATTATTTGAATAAGTATTTAAAAACTGTGGCAATCTCTCTTGGAAGATTTTGATTGCAAGGTTAAAAGGTACGGAAGTCATCGTCCTTAACCATTTCAGTATATATGATTAGACAGTAAAATCAGAAATGATGGAATTTGAAATATAAAATTTGGTAAAAGTCGATTTAAGTCAGATTTTGCAAATAATTTCGAATGACTCTTTAGCATATTTTAAGATAATATGTTCTAGACGGTTATAAAAGTTGTTCCTGATTCCGGCAGTTTGCAGTAAGATTCGTGTTTGGCCTTATTTATCAAATTTCGTGACAATATTTCGAAAATTGTGATGCATAGCTTGATACCATAATACCATCATCACCATGATTATCATATAAACGAGAAGGTTTCATTCGATTCAGAAGGTGATTTCTCAATCAATGGGCATTTAAAAACAAGATGAAGCAATGTTAAAGTTCTTCTAGTGTTATATATAAGCGCATAAACTTTTAATAAGCAGGACCATTTATAGTGCAAAATGTGAAAAGAGGTTGTATTGGAAAAGTTTGGAATTTTGGGTATTTATCAGAAAAAGTTGGAAGGTATGTTTGATCACGACGAAATCCTGAATTAATTTGACATTTCTGTTGTTGGCATATTGGAAGTTCTTGGACGAAGGTTAGTATATAAAGGTGGACAATATTCGTCAGCTGTTGCGGTTACGTGCTAGCATTAATTGTTATTGCAATAGTAAGAAATCATTTATTACATTGAAAATTGTAATTAGAAATTTTTTTCCATTTAAGAAATGTTCGTATAAAATGTAATCGCAGTGTTCGTAACTAAATACTTTACCGTGTTGTTAACTTTATGAATTGTCGAACACTTGTCAGAGTAAACATAATAAACAATAAATGAAAGTTTACGAAAAAAAAGAAAAATAATCCATACTAAAAATGTATTTTTAACTTCTACATTATCCTTGTTGAACATTAATTTATATATTTATTACATATTGTAATGGCGGATAATTAATTAATTTATATATTTATTACAAATTGTAATGGTGGATAATCGTAAGTATAATGCATCTAACAGCAGTGAGTGATTGATATTAACAGAAATTTCGAGCCGCCATGTTTAAAAATGGACGTGTATGTAAAAAGTGACGGGCCTATGTAGAATTGATCTGTGCTCCTTAATTTCAATGAATATAATAAATTAATTACAATAAAGAGAGACCTGCACATTTTTCCTATCGTTAAGAGTTTAAAATAATTGAGGAAAACTTTTCCTAAACATAAGAATATTTAAAGTGAATTTGAAAGGAAATTCTGGCGTGGTAATTAGCAAAATTTTGCTTATTAATACACCAACCATTGTTACAGTAATAACTCTGTATTTGCTTCTACTGTATTAGATCAAAATCAGAAACAAAAACAATTAATGCAGGAAAAACAAACATGGCGAACTGTTGGGAAATAATTTGAATTCTTTCACTCTATTCCAGCAGCACCAATGATAATAATAATAGTAATTGCTAATTCATTTATTTATATACTTTTTTAACGTTGTTAGAAACGTGAAGTAGTAAAATGTACGATGGAATTAATTGAGAATAATGCATTCGAAAATTTGGGCGTACATATGAATCGTATGCCCATACTTAAACATTTTATGTGCCGTACAGCTGGTGTTACGTTTCTTGGATGTTAAGTAACATTGGAAAAATTGCAAACAAGTGAAGACTTCGCGTCACTGGCGAAATACTTCAAGATGACGGAAGTTGTAAATCAAGAGATATGTGGGCTTACTATTGTAAAATTAGCACGCTACCTACCTTTACTTTTATGTTGACCAGAGCATATAAAGTTTTATGATCGTTATAAGAATTTACATTTGCGCTTAGGCGAAATTGACGGTTTGTTCCATCGCTTGTGAAATGTGTTAAAACCGATTTAACAACGGAACTGTGTCGGAATGCAATAATTTTAAATACTTCATTTATTTTGATTCGACTGGTAAGTATTAAAGAATTGGTTTAGTAGTGGAAATGAAAAACAGAATATGGTGTGACAATGATAGTGATTTTCGTTTTTGGTATCGTATCATGCCGCTTCCTCTTCACTGATACCATTACGTATGTATCAGAGGTATATATCGGCCAATTTGACGATTTGCATATGCTGAAAACAAATACCTAAATATTTACCATTGGTGCCAGAGCCAGGCAATATTATCGGACGTAAAAACAAGCAGCAAAAATTCATGCAACAATTTGACATATGTGGAGCTTCTTAACTATAGCCGCAGCCGTAGCTGCTTCTGCTACCTAGTATTACTGTGCCTAGTATTACTGTTGCTGTAGGAGCTGGTGTAAATGCTGATGTAACTGCTGATCCTGACATTGATGCTACTGGTGATGCCGGTGCTTTTAGTGATGGTACCTTAGGTGATGATGCCGTTTTGAATAGCAATATTGATGATGTCAGTATTATTGGTGCTATCCTTGTACTTATTAGTCTTGTTGTATTTCCTAGTGCTTTTGTCACCCTAACTTATTCTTATTCTGCCGCTATCTTTTTTTATTTATGTAATTTCCGTTCATATTCGTGCAGTCCGAATTGTTACTGAAGCTTGCCATGCCCTTATGGCTGCTTATAATAAAGCCACTGTCAATTCAAACAACAAAGATTTTAGTACCACTTTTGGTAATGCTGATGCTGTTTATAAATTTGAAAACGATAGCAATAGCGGTGAAGGAAAGAACACACAATCGTTATCAAAATATGGCGAATTACACCTCACCCTTGCTGTAATAAATAAATAATTGATATCGAAATTCTCTAGAAGTTTCTCTATTCCAAATATGGATATCCCACACAATTTATTGCATTCACATAAGAGCAACATGTTAAAAAAATGAATTCAAAATATTGCATCATTTTTTTAACATGAGCAACATGTTAAAAAAGTGAATTCAAAATATTGCAAAATTTAGTCATCGGTGACATGGTTCTTTGTGAATGTTTAAATGAAATATTAATGGTATATGCAAGTCTCACCAATTTACAAAAATAAACCATATGCACCAAATCAAGTAAAAGATCGACGAAGTTGTTTATAGTTCTCAAAAGAGAACTGTAAAAATTACAGGAAAATGTGAATTATCCTAAACCCTCTTACATATTCGTGTATGTCAATGCATGCGTATGTATGAGTTCATATTTACATAATATTCATAATTTGCACAATAATTTCTGTAATTTCCACAATTTTTAAAGTTTTGCATAATATTTGAATGGCGCGAACCGTAGAGAAAAGCATTGAATGAATCAACAATGAAAAAAATTGGAACATATTTGTTTGTCTCTTTGTTTTATATATGTTTTATATATGTTCCGGTAGTTAATTGATGTTAATTAAAGTTTTAGTTTTATTATAATTTTTGTTATATATTATTTAGCATTTAGTATTAGTTTGTTTTAGTTTATTTTTTATTTCTATAAGAGAAGTAGAAAATCATTATATATATATAATCCACGTAAATACTTACAATAGTCAGGCAAGTTGTCGGTATGGAAGGAAGTAAATGTTTTCGTAATAAAACTAAATCAAAACTTTAATTAGAATCAGCGTACTCACGTAAATAGTAAAAATAATACCAATAAGCACTAATATGATCAGCAAGAATATAGAAAAAAAGAGACACTGATCTATGTGGGAATTGATAATTCAATAAGAAACTGTTTTGTCTTGTATGTGTATTTTGGTGTTAAATGCATTTAAAATTTAACAGAAATTAATGTAAATATGAACTGCAAGATATAAATTGAAGCATTTGATATAACTCCCCAATACTATTGCATTGGGCATACGCAGAAAACAGCAGAATAACGAGGGTATTAGTGTTAATCGCACTAGATTTTAGAATACAACAAAGGTGCGTATCCACAATTATATCGTGAAACCGTCTGAGTAGTCATGAAATAATTGCGAAGTTTTGCGGAAGAAATATGCATTTTAATTTATATTATTTGAATAAGTATTTAAAAACTGTGGCAATCTCTTTGGAAGATTTTGACTGCAAGGTTAAAAGGTACGGAAGTCATCGTCCTTAACCATTTCAGTATATATGATTAGACAGTAAAATCAGAATGATGGAATTTGAAATATAAAATTTGGTAAAAGTCGATTTAAGTCAGATTTTGCAAAATAATTTCGAATGACTCTTTAGCATATTTTAAGATAATATGTTCTAGACGGTTATAAAAGTTGTTCCTGATTCCGGCAGTTTGCAGTAAGATTCGTGTTTGGCCTTATTTATCAAATTTCGTGACAATATTTCGAAAATTGTGATGCATAGCTTGATACCATAATACCATCATCACCATGATTATCATATAAACGAGAAGGTTTCATTCGATTCAGAAGGTGATTTCTCAATCAATGGGCATTTAAAAACAAGTTGAAGCAATGTTAAAGTTCTTCTAGTGTTATATATAAGCGCATAAACTTTTAATAAGCAGGACCATTTATAGTGCAAAATATGAAAAGAGGTTGTATTGGAAAAGTTTGGAATTTTGGGTATTTATCAGAAAAAGTTGGAAGGTATGTTTGATCACGACGAAATCCTGAATTAATTTGACATTTCTGTTGTTGGCATATTGGAAGTTCTTGGACGAAGGTTAGTATATAAAGGTGGACAATATTCGTCAGCTGTTGCGGTTACGTGGTAGCCTTAATTGTTATTGCAATAGTAAGAGTTTTATTTGATGTCATTTATTACATTGAAAATTGTAATTAGAAATTTTTCTTCCATTTAAGAAATGTTCGTATAAAATGTAATCGCAGTGTTCGTAACTAAATACTTTACCGTGTTGTTAACTTTATGAATTGTCGAACACTTGTCAGAGTAAACATAATAAACAATAAATGAAAGTTTACGAAAAAAAAGAAAAATAATCCATACTAAAAATGTATTTTTAACTTCTACATTATCCTTGTTGAACATTAATTTATATATTTATTACATATTGTAATGGCGGATAATTAATTAATTTATATATTTATTACAAATTGTAATGGTGGATAATCGTAAGTATAATGCATCTAACAGCAGTGAGTGATTGATATTAACAGAAATTTCGAGCCGCCATGTTTAAAAATGGACGTGTATGTAAATAGTGACGGGCCTATGTAGAATTGATCTGTGCTTCTTAATTTCAATGAATATAATAAATTAATTACAATAAAGAGAGACCCGCACATTTTTCCTCTCGTTAAGAGTTTAAAATAATTGAGGAAAACTTTTCCTAAACATAAGAATATTTAAAGTAAATTTGAAAGGAAATTCTGGCGTGGTAATTAGCAAAATTTTGCTTATTAATACACCAACCATTGTTACAGTAATAACTCTATAGTTGCTCCTACTGTATTAGATCAAAATCAGAAACAAAAACAATTAATGCAGGAAAAACAAACATGGCGAACAGTTGGGAAATAATTTGAATTCTCTCTACTCTATTCCAGCAGCACCAATGATAATAATAATAGTAATTGCTAATTCATTTATTTATATACTTTTTTAACGTTGTTAAGAAACGTGAAGTAGTAAAATGTACGATGGAATTAATTGAGAATAATGCATTCGAAAATTTGGGCGTACATATGAATCGTATGCCCATACTTAAACATTTTATGTGCCGTACAGCTGGTGTTACGTTTCTTGGATGTTAAGTAACATTGGAAAAATTGCAAACA
Source organism: Melophagus ovinus (assembly GCA_023089585.1). Lineage (NCBI taxonomy): Eukaryota > Metazoa > Arthropoda > Insecta > Diptera > Hippoboscidae > Melophagus > Melophagus ovinus. The sequence continues at coordinate 164,574 of JAKKIB010000263.1, read as the reverse complement.
AGTGAAGACGTCGCGTCACTGGCGAAATACTTCAAGATGACGGAAGTTGTAGTTCAAAAGATATGTGGGCTTACTATTGTAAAATTAGCACGCTACCTACCTTTACTTTATGTTGACCAAAGCATACAAAATTTTATGATCGTTATAAGAATTTACATTTGCGCTTAGGCGAAATTGACGGTTTGTTCCATCGTTTGTGAAATGTGTTAAAACCGATTTAACAACGGAACTGTGTCGGAACCAATGCAATAATTTTAAATACTTCATTTATTTTGATTCGACTGGTAAGTATTAAAGAATTGGTTTAGTAGTGGAAATGAAAAACAGAATATGGTGTGACAATGATAGTGATTTTCCTTTTTGGTATTGTATCATGCCGCTTCCTCTTCACTGATACCATTACGTATGTATCAGAGGTATATATCGGCCAATTTGACGATTTGCATATGCTGAAAACAAATACCTAAATATTTACCATTGGTGCCAGAGCCAGGCAATATTATCGGACGTAAAAACAAGCAGCAAAAATTCATGCAACAATTTGACATATGTGGAGCTTCTTAACTATAGCCGCAGCCGTAGCTGCTTCTGCTACGTAGTACTACTGTGCCTAGTATTACTGTTGCTGTAGGAGCTGGTGTAAATGCTGATGTAACTGCTGATCCTGACATTGATGCTACTGGTGATGCCGGTGCTTTTAGTGATGGTATCTTAGGCGATGATGCCGTTTTGAATAGCAATATTGATGATGTCAGTATTATTGGTGCTATCCTTGTACTTATTAGTATTGCTGTACTTCATAGTGCTTTTGTCACCGTAACTTATTCTTATTCTGCCGCTATCTTTTTTTATTTATGTAATTTCCCTTCATATTCGTGCAGTCCGAATTGTTACTGAAGCTTGCCATGCCCTTATGGCTGTTTATAATAAAGCCACTGTCAATTCAAACAACAAAGATTTTAGTACCACTTTTGGTAATGCTGATGCTGTTTATAAATTTGAAAACGATAGCAATAGCGGTGAAGGAAAGAACACACAATCGTTATCAAAATATGGCGAATTACACCTCACCCTTGCTGTAATAAATAAATAATTGATATCGAAATTCTCTAGAAGTTTCTCTATTCCAAATATGGATATCCCACACAATTTATTGCATTCACATAAGAGCAACATGTTAAAAAAATGAATTCAAAATATTGCATCATTTTTTTAACATGAGCAACATGTTAAAAAAGTGAATTCAAAATATTGCAAAATTTAGTCATCGGTGACATGGTTCTTTGTGAATGTTTAAATGAAATATTGATGGTATATGCAAGTCTCACCAATTTACAAAAATAAACCATATGCACCAAATCAAGTAAAAGATCGACGAAGTTGTTTATAGTTCTCAAAAGAGAACTATAAAAATTACAGGAAAATGTGAATTATCCTAAACCCTCTTACATATTCGTGTATGTCAATGCATGCGTATGTATGAGTTCATATTTACATAATATTCATAATTTGCACAATAATTTCTGTAATTTCCACAATTTTTAAAGTTTTGCATAATATTTGAATGGCGCGAACCGTAGAGAAAAGCATTGAATGAATCAACAATGAAAAAAATTGGAACATATTTGTTTGTCTCTTTATTTTATATATGTTTTATATATGTTCCCGGTAGTTAATTGATGTTAATTAAAGTTATTAGTTTTATTATAATTTTTGTTATATATTATTTAGCATTTAGTATTAGTTTGTTTTAGTTTATTTTTTATTTCTATAAGAGAAGTAGAAAATCATTATATATATATAATCCACGTAAATACTTACAATAGTCAGGCAAGTTGTCGGTATGGAAGGAAGTAAATGTTTTCGTAATAAAACTAAATCAAAACTTTAATTAGAATCAGCTTACTCACGTAAATAGTAAAAATAATACCAATAAGCACTAATATGATCAGCAAGAATATAGAAAAAAAGAGACACTGATCTATGTGGGAATTGATAATTCAATAAGAAACTGTTGTGTCTTGTATGTGTATTTTGGTGTTAAATGCATTTAAAATTTAACAGAAATTAATGTAAATATGAACTGCAAGATATAAATTGAAGCATTTGATATAACTCCCCAATACTATTGCAATAGTAAGAGTTTTATTTGATGTCATTTATTACATTGAAAATTGTAATTAGAAATTTTTCTTCCATTTAAGAAATGTTCGTATAAAATGTAATCGCAGTGTTCGTAACTAAATACTTTACCGTGTTGTTAACTTTATGAATTGTCGAACACTTGTCAGAGTAAACATAATAAACAATAAATGAAAGTTTACGAAAAAAAAAAAAATAATCCAAACTAAAAATGTATTTTTAACTTAACATTATCCTTGTTGAACATTAATTTATATATTTATTACATATTGTAATGGCGGATAATTAATTAATTTATATATTTATTACAAATTGTAATGGTGGATAATCGTAAGTATAATGCATCTAACAGCAGTGAGTGATTGATATTAACAGAAATTTCGAGCCGCCATGTTTAAAAATGGACGTGTATGTAAATAGTGACGGGCCTATGTAGAATTGATCTGTGCTTCTTAATTTCAATGAATATAATAAATTAATTACAATAAAGAGAGACCTGCACATTTTTCCTATCGTTAAGAGTTTAAAATAATTGAGGAAAACTTTTCCTAAACATAAGAATATTTAAAGTAAATTTGAAAGGAAATTCTGGCGTGGTAATTAGCAAAATTTTGCTTATTAATACACCAACCATTGTTACAGTAATAACTCTATAGTTGCTTCTACTGTATTAGATCAAAATCAGAAACAAAAACAATTAATGCAGGAAAAACAAACATGGCGAACAGTTGGGAAATAATTTGAATTCTCTCTACTCTATTCCAGCAGCACCAATGATAATAATAATAGTAATTGCTAATTCATTTATTTATATACTTTTTTAACGTTGTTAAGAAACGTGAAGTAGTAAAATGTACGATGGAATTAATTGAGAATAATGCATTCGAAAATTTGGGCGTACATATGAATCGTATGCCCATACTTAAACATTTTATGTGCCGTACAGCTGGTGTTACGTTTCTTGGATGTTAAGTAACATTGGAAAAATTGCAAACAAGTGAAGACGTTCGCGTCACTGGCGAAATACTTCAAGATGACGGAAGTTGTAGTTCAAAAGATATGTGGGCTTACTATTGTAAAATTAGCACGCTACCTACCTTTACTCTTATGTTGACCAAAGCATACAAAATGTTATGATCGTTATAAGAATTTACATTTGCGCTTAGGCGAAATTGACGGTTTGTTCCATCGTTTGTGAAATGTGTTAAAACCGATTTAACAACGGAACTGTGTCGGAACCAATGCAATAATTTTAAATACTTCATTTATTTTGATTCGACTGGTAAGTATTAAAGAATTGGTTTAGTAGTGGAAATGAAAAACAGAATATGGTGTGACAATGATAGTGATTTTCCTTTTTGGTATCGTATCATGCCGCTTCCTCTTCACTGATACCATTACGTATGTATCAGAGGTATATATCGGCCAATTTGACGATTTGCATATGCTGAAAACAAATACCTAAATATTTACCATTGGTGCCAGAGCCAGGCAATATTATCGGACGTAAAAACAAGCAGCAAAAATTCATGCAACAATTTGACATATGTGGAGCTTCTTAACTATAGCCGCAGCCGTAGCTGCTTCTGCTACGTAGTACTACTGTGCCTAGTATACTGTTGCTGTAGGAGCTGGTGTAAATGCTGATGTAACTGCTGATCCTGACATTGATGCTACTGGTGATGCCGGTGCTTTTAGTGATGGTATCTTAGGCGATGATGCCGTTTTGAATAGCAATATTGATGATGTCAGTATTATTGGTGCTATCCTTGTACTTATTAGTATTGCTGTACCTCATAGTGCTTTTGTCACCGTAACTTATTCTTATTCTGCCGCTATCTTTTTTTATTTATGTAATTTCCTTCATATTCGTGCAGTCCGAATTGTTACTGAAGCTTGCCATGCCCTTATGGCTGCTTATAATAAAGCCACTGTCAATTCAAACAACAAAGATTTTAGTACCACTTTTGGTAATGCTGATGCTGTTTATAAATTTGAAAACGATAGCAATAGCGGTGAAGGAAAGAACACACAATCGTTATCAAAATATGGCGAATTACACCTCACCCTTGCTGTAATAAATAAATAATTGATATCGAAATTCTCTAGAAGTTTCTCTATTCCAAATATGGATATCCCACACAATTTATTGCATTCACATAAGAGCAACATGTTAAAAAAATGAATTCAAAATATTGCATCATTTTTTTAACATGAGCAACATGTTAAAAAAGTGAATTCAAAATATTGCAATATTTAGTCATCGGTGACATGGTTCTTTGTGAATGTTTAAATGAAATATTGATGGTATATGCAAGTCTCACCAATTTACAAAAATAAACCATATGCACCAAATCAAGTAAAAGATCGACGAAGTTGTTTATAGTTCTCAAAAGAGAACTATAAAAATTACAGGAAAATGTGAATTATCCTAAACCCTCTTACATATTCGTGTATGTCAATGCATGCGTATGTATGAGTTCATATTTACATAATATTCATAATTTGCACAATAATTTCTGTAATTTCCACAATTTTTAAAGTTTTGCATAATATTTGAATGGCGCGAACCGTAGAAGAAAAGCATTGAATGAATCAACAATGAAAAAAATTGGAACATATTTGTTTGTCTCTTTGTTTTATATATGTTTTATATATGTTCCCGGTAGTTAATTGATGTTAATTAAAGTTTTAGTTTTATTATAATTTTTGTTATATATTATTTAGCATTTAGTATTAGTTTGTTTTAGTTTATTTTTTATTTCTATAAGAGAAGTAGAAAATCATTATATATATATAATCCACGTAAATACTTACAATAGTCAGGCAAGTTGTCGGTATGGAAGGAAGTAAATGTTTTCGTAATAAAACTAAATCAAAACTTTAATTAGAATCAGCGTACTCACGTAAATAGTAAAAATAATACCAATAAGCACTAATATGATCAGCAAGAATATAGAAAAAAAGAGACACTGATCTATGTGGGAATTGATAATTCAATAAGAAACTGTTGTGTCTTGTATGTGTATTTTGGTGTTAAATGCATTTAAAATTTAACAGAAATTAATGTAAATATGAACTGCAAGATATAAATTGAAGCATTTGATATAACTCCCCAATACTATTGCATTGGGCATACGCAGAAAACAGCAGAATAACGAGGGTATTAGTGTTAATCGCACTAGATTTTAGAATACAACAAAGCTGCGTATCCACAATTATATCGTGAAACCGTCTGAGTAGTCATGAAATAATCGCGAAGTTTTGCGGGAAGAAATATGCATTTTAATTTATATTATTTGAATAAGTATTTAAAAACTGTGGCAATCTCTTTGGAAGATTTTGACTGCAAGGTTAAAAGGTACGGAAGTCATCGTCCTTAACCATTTCAGTATATATGATTAGACAGTAAAATCAGAAGTGATGGAATTTGAAATATAAAATTTGGTAAAAGTCGATTTAAGTCAGATTTTGCAAAATAATTTCGAATGACTCTTTAGCATATTTTAAGATAATATGTTCTAGACGGTTATAAAAGTTGTTCCTGATTCCGGCAGTTTGCAGTAAGATTCGTGTTTGGCCTTATTTATCAAATTTCGTGACAATATTTCGAAAATTGTGATGCATAGCTTGATACCATAATACCATCATCACCATGATTATCATATAAACGAGAAGGTTTCATTCGATTCAGAAGGTGATTTCTCAATCAATGGGCTTTTAAAAACAAGTTGAAGCAATGTTAAAGTTCTTCTAGTGTTATATATAAGCGCATAAACTTTTAATAAGCAGGACCATTTATAGTGCAAAATATGAAAAGAGGTTGTATTGGAAAAGTTTGGAATTTTGGGTATTTATCAGAAAAAGTTGGAAGGTATGTTTGATCACGACGAAATCCTGAATTAATTTGGACATTTCTGTTGTTGGCATATTGGAAGTTCTTGGACGAAGGTTAGTATATAAAGGTGGACAATATTCGTCAGCTGTTGCGTTTACGTGGTAGCCTTAATTGTTATTGCAATAGTAAGAGTTTTATTTGATGTCATTTATTACATTGAAAATTGTAATTAGAAATTTTTCTTCCATTTAAGAAATGTTCGTATAAAATGTAATCGCAGTGTTCGTAACTAAATACTTTACCGTGTTGTTAACTTTATGAATTGTCGAACACTTGTCAGAGTAAACATAATAAACAATAAATGAAAGTTTACGAAAAAAAAGAAAAATAATCCATACTAAAATGTATTTTTAACTTCTACATTATCCTTGTTGAACATTAATTTATATATTTATTACATATTGTAATGGCGGATAATTAATTAATTTATATATTTATTACAAATTGTAATGGTGGATAATCGTAAGTATAATGCATCTAACAGCAGTGAGTGATTGATATTAACAGAAATTTCGAGCCGCCATGTTTAAAAATGGACGTGTATGTAAACAGTGACGGGCCTATGTAGAATTGATCTGTGCTTCTTAATTTCAATGAATATAATAAATTAATTACAATAAAGAGAGACCTGCACATTTTTCCTCTCGTTAAGAGTTTAAAATAATTGAGGAAAACTTTTCCTAAACACAAGAATATTTAAAGTGAATTTGAAAGGAAATTCTGGCGTGGTAATTAGCAAAATTTTGCTTATTAATACACCAACCATTGTTACAGTAATAACTCTGTAGTTGCTTCTACTGTATTAGATCAAAATCAGAAACAAAAACAATTAATGCAGGAAAAACAAACATGGCGAACAGTTGGGAAATAATTTGAATTCTCTCTACTCTATTCCAGCAGCACCAATGATAATAATAATAGTAATTGCTAATTCATTTATTTATATACTTTTTTAACGTTGTTAAGAAACGTGAAGTAGTAAAATGTACGATGGAATTAATTGAGAATAATGCATTCGAAAATTTGGGCGTACATATGAATCGTATGCCCATACTTAAACATTTTATGTGCCGTACAGCTGGTGTTACGTTTCTTGGATGTTAAGTAACATTGGAAAAATTGCAAACAAGTGAAGACTTCGCGTCACTGGCGAAATACTTCAAGATGACGGAAGTTGTAGTTCAAGAGATATGTGGGCTTACTATTGTAAAATTAGCACGCTACCTACCTTTACTTTTATGTTGACCAGAGCATATAAAATTTTATGATTCTCATAAGAATTTACATTTGCGCTTAGGCGAAATTGACGGTTTGTTCCATCGCTTGTGAAATGTGTTAAAACCGATTTAACAACGGAACTGTGTCGGAATGCAATAATTTTAAATACTTCATTTATTTTGATTCGACTGGTAAGTATTAAAGAATTGGTTTAGTAGTGGAAATGAAAAACAGAATATGGTGTGACAATGATAGTGATTTTCTTTTTGGTATCGTATCATGCCGCTTCCTCTTCACTGATACCATTACGTATGTATCAGAGGTATATATCGGCCAATTTGACGATTTGCATATGCTGAAAACAAATACCTAAATATTTACCATTGGTGCCAGAGCCAGGCAATATTATCGGACGTAAAAACAAGCAGCAAAAATTCATGCAACAATTTGACATATGTGGAGCTTCTTAACTATAGCCGCAGCCGTAGCTGCTTCTGCTACTAGTACTACTGTGCCTAGTATTACTGTTGCTGTAGGAGCTGGTGTAAATGCTGATGTAACTGCTGATCCTGACATTGATGCTACTGGTGATGCCGGTGCTTTTAGTGATGGTACCTTAGGTGATGATGCCGTTTTGAATAGCAATATTGATGATGTCAGTATTATTGGTGCTATCCTTGTACTTATTAGTCTTGTTGTATTTCCTAGTGCTTTTGTCACCTAACTTATTCTTATTCTGCCGCTATCTTTTTTTATTTATGTAATTTCCGTTCATATTCGTGCAGTCCGAATTGTTACTGAAGCTTGCCATGCCCTTATGGCTGCTTATAATAAAGCCACTGTCAATTCAAACAACAAAGATTTTAGTACCACTTTTGGTAATGCTGATGCTGTTTATAAATTTGAAAACGATAGCAATAGCGGTGAAGGAAAGAACACACAATCGTTATCAAAATATGGCGAATTACACCTCACCCTTGCTGTAATAAATAAATAATTGATATCGAAATTCTCTAGAAGTTTCTCTATTCCAAATATGGATATCCCACACAATTTATTGCATTCACATAAGAGCAACATGTTAAAAAAATGAATTCAAAATATTGCATCATTTTTTTAACATGAGCAACATGTTAAAAAAGTGAATTCAAAATATTGCAAATTTAGTCATCGGTGACATGGTTCTTTGTGAATGTTTAAATGAAATATTGATGGTATATGCAAGTCTCACCAATTTACAAAAATAAACCATATGCACCAAATCAAGTAAAAGATCGACGAAGTTGTTTATAGTTCTCAAAAGAGAACTATAAAAATTACAGGAAAATGTGAATTATCCTAAACCCTCTTACATATTCGTGTATGTCAATGCATGCGTATGTATGAGTTCATATTTACATAATATTCATAATTTGCACAATAATTTCTGTAATTTCCACAATTTTTAAAGTTTTGCATAATATTTGAATGGCGCGAACCGTAGAGAAAAGCATTGAATGAATCAACAATGAAAAAAATTGGAACATATTTGTTTGTCTCTTTATTTTATATATGTTTTATATATGTTCCCGGTAGTTAATTGTTGTTAATTAAAGTTATTAGTTTTATTATAATTTTTGTTATATATTATTTAGCATTTAGTATTAGTTTGTTTTAGTTTATTTTTTATTTCTATAAGAGAAGTAGAAAATCATTATATATATATAATCCACGTAAATACTTACAATAGTCAGGCAAGTTGTCGGTATGGAAGGAAGTAAATGTTTTCGTAATAAAACTAAATCAAAACTTTAATTAGAATCAGCGTACTCACGTAAATAGTAAAAATAATACCAATAAGCACTAATATGATCAGCAAGAATATAGAAAAAAAGAGACACTGATCTATGTGGGAATTGATAATTCAATAAGAAACTGTTGTGTCTTGTATGTGTATTTTGGTGTTAAATGCATTTAAAATTTAACAGAAATTAATGTAAATATGAACTGCAAGATATAAATTGAAGCATTTGATATAACTCCCCAATACTATTGCATTGGGCATACGCAGAAAACAGCAGAATAACGAGGGTATTAGTGTTAATCGCACTAGATTTTAGAATACAACAAAGCTGCGTATCCACAATTATATCGTGAAACCGTCTGAGTAGACATGAAATAATTGCGAAGTTTTGCGGGAAGAAATATGCATTTTAATTTATATTATTTGAATAAGTATTTAAAAACTGTGGCAATCTCTTTGGAAGATTTTGACTGCAAGGTTAAAAGGTACGGAAGTCATCGTCCTTAACCATTTCAGTATATATGATTAGACAGTAAAATCAGAAGTGATGGAATTTGAAATATAAAATTTGGTAAAAGTCGATTTAAGTCAGATTTTGCAAAATAATTTCGAATGACTCTTTAGCATATTTTAAGATAATATGTTCTAGACGGTTATAAAAGTTGTTCCTGATTCCGGCAGTTTGCAGTAAGATTCGTGTTTGGCCTTATTTATCAAATTTCGTGACAATATTTCGAAAATTGTGATGCATAGCTTGATACCATAATACCATCATCACCATGATTATCATATAAACGAGAAGGTTTCATTCGATTCAGAAGGTGATTTCTCAATCAATGGGCATTTAAAAACAAGTTGAAGCAATGTTAAAGTTCTTCTAGTGTTATATATAAGCGCATAAACTTTTAATAAGCAGGACCATTTATAGTGCAAAATATGAAAAGAGGTTGTATTGGAGAAGTTTGGAATTTTGGGTATTTATCAGAAAAAGTTGGAAGGTATGTTTGATCACGACGAAATCCTGAATTAATTTGGACATTTCTGTTGTTGGCATATTGGAAGTTCTTGGACGAAGGTTAGTATATAAAGGTGGACAATATTCGTCAGCTGTTGCGGTTACGTGGTAGCCTTAATTGTTATTGCAATAGTAAGAGTTTTATTTGATGTCATTTATTACATTGAAAATTGTAATTAGAAATTTTTCTTCCATTTAAGAAATGTTCGTATAAAATGTAATCGCAGTGTTCGTAACTAAATACTTTACCGTGTTGTTAACTTTATGAATTGTCGAACACTTGTCAGAGTAAACATAATAAACAATAAATGAAAGTTTACGAAAAAAAAGAAAAATAATCCATACTAAAATGTATTTTTAACTTCTACATTATCCTTGTTGAACATTAATTTATATATTTATTACATATTGTAATGGCGGATAATTAATTAATTTATATATTTATTACAAATTGTAATGGTGGATAATCGTAAGTATAATGCATCTAACAGCAGTGAGTGATTGATATTAACAGAAATTTCGAGCCGCCATGTTTAAAAATGGACGTGTATGTAAACAGTGACGGGCCTATGTAGAATTGATCTGTGCTTCTTAATTTCAATGAATATAATAAATTAATTACAATAAAGAGAGACCCGCACATTTTTCCTCTCGTTAAGAGTTTAAAATAATTGAGGAAAACTTTTCCTAAACATAAGAATATTTAAAGTGAATTTGAAAGGAAATTCTGGCGTGGTAATTAGCAAAATTTTGCTTATTAATACACCAACCATTGTTACAGTAATAACTCTGTAATTGCTTCTACTGTATTAGATCAAAATCAGAAACAAAAACAATTAATGCAGGAAAAACAAACATGGCGAACAGTTGGGAAATAATTTGAATTCTCTCTACTCTATTCCAGCAGCACCAATGATAATAATAATAGTAATTGCTAATTCATTTATTTATATACTTTTTTAACGTTGTTAAGAAACGTGAAGTAGTAAAATGTACGATGGAATTAATTGAGAATAATGCATTCGAAAATTTGGGCGTACATATGAATCGTATGCCCATACTTAAACATTTTATGTGCCGTACAGCTGGTGTTACGTTTCTTGGATGTTAAGTAACATTGGAAAAATTGCAAACAAGTGAAGACTTCGCGTCACTGGCGAAATACTTCAAGATGACGGAAGTTGTAGTTCAAAGATATGTGGGCTTACTATTGTAAAATTAGCACGCTACCTACCTTTACTCTTATGTTGACCAAAGCATACAAAATTTATGATCGTTATAAGAATTTACATTTGCGCTTAGGCGAAATTGACGGTTTGTTCCATCGTTTGTGAAATGTGTTAAAACCGATTTAACAACGGAACTGTGTCGGAACCAATGCAATAATTTTAAATACTTCATTTATTTTGATTCGACTGGTAAGTATTAAAGAATTGGTTTAGTAGTGGAAATGAAAAACAGAATATGGTGTGACAATGATAGTGATTTTCCTTTTTGGTATTGTATCATGCCGCTTCCTCTTCACTGATACCATTACGTATGTATCAGAGGTATATATCGGCCAATTTGACGATTTGCATATGCTGAAAACAAATACCTAAATATTTACCATTGGTGCCAGAGCCAGGCAATATTATCGGACGTAAAAACAAGCAGCAAAAATTCATGCAACAATTTGACATATGTGGAGCTTCTTAACTATAGCCGCAGCCGTAGCTGCTTCTGCTACGTAGTACTACTGTGCCTAGTATTACTGTTGCTGTAGGAGCTGGTGTAAATGCTGATGTAACTGCTGATCCTGACATTGATGCTACTGGTGATGCCGGTGCTTTTAGTGATGGTATCTTAGGTGATGATGCCGTTTTGAATAGCAATATTGATGATGTCAGTATTATTGGTGCTATCCTTGTACTTATTAGTCTTGTTGTATTTCCTAGTGCTTTTGTCACCGTAACTTATTCTTATTCTGCCGCTATCTTTTTTTATTTATGTAATTTCCGTTCATATTCGTGCAGTCCGAATTGTTACTGAAGCTTGCCATGCCCTTATGGCTGCTTATAATAAAGCCACTGTCAATTCAAACAACAAAGATTTTAGTACCACTTTTGGTAATGCTGATGCTGTTTATAAATTTGAAAACGATAGCAATAGCGGTGAAGGAAAGAACACACAATCGTTATCAAAATATGGCGAATTACACCTCACCCTTGCTGTAATAAATAAATAATTGATATCGAAATTCTCTAGAAGTTTCTCTATTCCAAATATGGATATCCCACACAATTTATTGCATTCACATAAAGCAACATGTTAAAAAAATGAATTCAAAATATTGCATCATTTTTTAACATGAGCAACATGTTAAAAAAGTGAATTCAAAATATTGCAAAATTTAGTCATCGGTGACATGGTTCTTTGTGAATGTTTAAATGAAATATTGATGGTATATGCAAGTCTCACCAATTTACAAAAATAAACCATATGCACCAAATCAAGTAAAAGATCGACGAAGTTGTTTATAGTTCTCAAAAGAGAACTATAAAAATTACAGGAAAATGTGAATTATCCTAAACCCTCTTACATATTCGTGTATGTCAATGCATGCGTATGTATGAGTTCATATTTACATAATATTCATAATTTGCACAATAATTTCTGTAATTTCCACAATTTTTAAAGTTTTGCATAATATTTGAATGGCGCGAACCGTAGAGAAAAGCATTGAATGAATCAACAATGAAAAAAATTGGAACATATTTGTTTGTCTCTTTGTTTTATATATGTTTTATATATGTTCCGGTAGTTAATTGATGTTAATTAAAGTTTTAGTTTTATTATAATTTTTGTTATATATTATTTAGCATTTAGTATTAGTTTGTTTTAGTTTATTTTTTATTTCTATAAGAGAAGTAGAAAATCATTATATATATATAATCCACGTAAATACTTACAATAGTCAGGCAAGTTGTCGGTATGGAAGGAAGTAAATGTTTTCGTAATAAAACTAAATCAAAACTTTAATTAGAATCAGCGTACTCACGTAAATAGTAAAAATAATACCAATAAGCACTAATATGATCAGCAAGAATATAGAAAAAAAGAGACACTGATCTATGTGGGAATTGATAATTCAATAAGAAACTGTTGTGTCTTGTATGTGTATTTTGGTGTTAAATGCATTTAAAATTTAACAGAAATTAATGTAAATATGAACTGCAAGATATAAATTGAAGCATTTGATATAACTCCCCAATACTATTGCATTGGGCATACGCAGAAAACAGCAGAATAACGAGGGTATTAGTGTTAATCGCACTAGATTTTAGAATACAACAAAGCTGCGTATCCACAATTATATCGTGAAACCGTCTGAGTAGTCATGAAATAATTGCGAAGTTTTGGGGAAGAAATATGCATTTTAATTTATATTATTTGAATAAGTATTTAAAAACTGTGGCAATCTCTTTGGAAGATTTTGACTGCAAGGTTAAAAGGTACGGAAGTCATCGTCCTTAACCATTTCAGTATATATGATTAGACAGTAAAATCAGAAGTGATGGAATTTGAAATATAAAATTTGGTAAAAGTCGATTTAAGTCAGATTTTGCAAAATAATTTCGAATGACTCTTTAGCATATTTTAAGATAATATGTTCTAGACGGTTATAAAAGTTGTTCCTGATTCCGGCAGTTTGCAGTAAGATTCGTGTTTGGCCTTATTTATCAAATTTCGTGACAATATTTCGAAAATTGTGATGCATAGCTTGATACCATAATACCATCATCACCATGATTATCATATAAACGAGAAGGTTTCATTCGATTCAGAAGGTGATTTCTCAATCAATGGGCATTTAAAAACAAGTTGAAGCAATGTTAAAGTTCTTCTAGTGTTATATATAAGCGCATAAACTTTTAATAAGCAGGACCATTTATAGTGCAAAATGTGAAAAGGTTGTATTGGAAAAGTTTGGAATTTTGGGTATTTATCAGAAAAAGTTGGAAGGTATGTTTGATCACGACGAAATCCTGAATTAATTTGGACATTTCTGTTGTTGGCATATTGGAAGTTCTTGGACGAAGGTTAGTATATAAAGGTGGACAATATTCGTCAGCTGTTTTACGTTAGCCTTAATTGTTATTGCAATAGTAAGAGTTTTATTTGATGTCATTTATTACATTGAAAATTGTAATTAGAAATTTTTCTTCCATTTAAGAAATGTTCGTATAAAATGTAATCGCAGTGTTCGTAACTAAATACTTTACCGTGTTGTTAACTTTATGAATTGTCGAACACTTGTCAGAGTAAACATAATAAACAATAAATGAAAGTTTACGAAAAAAAAGAAAAATAATCCATACTAAAAATGTATTTTTAACTTCTACATTATCCTTGTTGAACATTAATTTATATATTTATTACATATTGTAATGGCGGATAATTAATTAATTTATATATTTATTACAAATTGTAATGGTGGATAATCGTAAGTATAATGCATCTAACAGCAGTGAGTGATTGATATTAACAGAAATTTCGAGCCGCCATGTTTAAAAATGGACGTGTATGTAAATAGTGACGGGCCTATGTAGAATTGATCTGTGCTTCTTAATTTCAATGAATATAATAAATTAATTACAATAAAGAGAGACCTGCACATTTTTCCTCTCGTTAAGAGTTTAAAATAATTGAGGAAAACTTTTCCTAAACATAAGAATATTTAAAGTGAATTTGAAAGGAAATTCTGGCGTGGTAATTAGCAAAATTTTGCTTATTAATACACCAACCATTGTTACAGTAATAACTCTGTATTGCTTCTACTGTATTAGATCAAAATCAGAAACAAAAACAATTAATGCAGGAAAAACAAACATGGCGAACAGTTGGGAAATAATTTGAATTCTCTCTACTCTATTCCAGCAGCACCAATGATAATAATAATAGTAATTGCTAATTCATTTATTTATATACTTTTTTAACGTTGTTAAGAAACGTGAAGTAGTAAAATGTACGATGGAATTAATTGAGAATAATGCATTCGAAAATTTGGGCGTACATATGAATCGTATGCCCATACTTAAACATTTTATGTGCCGTACAGCTGGTGTTACGTTTCTTGGATGTTAAGTAACATTGGAAAAATTGCAAACAAGTGAAGACTTCGCGTCACTGGCGAAATACTTCAAGATGACGGAAGTTGTAGTTCAAGAGATATGTGGGCTTACTATTGTAAAATTAGCACGCTACCTACCTTTACTCTTATGTTGACCAAAGCATACAAAATGTTATGATCGTTATAAGAATTTACATTTGCGCTTAGGCGAAATTGACGGTTTGTTCCATCGCTTGTGAAATGTGTTAAAACCGATTTAACAACGGAACTGTGTCGGAACCAATGCAATAATTTTAAATACTTCATTTATTTTGATTCGACTGGTAAGTATTAAAGAATTGGTTTAGTAGTGGAAATGAAAAACAGAATATGGTGTGACAATGATAGTGATTTTCCTTTTTGGTATCGTATCATGCCGCTTCCTCTTCACTGATACCATTACGTATGTATCAGAGGTATATATCGGCCAATTTGACGATTTGCATATGCTGAAAACAAATACCTAAATATTTACCATTGGTGCCAGAGCCAGGCAATATTATCGGACGTAAAAACAAGCAGCAAAAATTCATGCAACAATTTGACATATGTGGAGCTTCTTAACTATAGCCGCAGCCGTAGCTGCTTCTGCTACGTAGTACTACTGTGCCTAGTATTACTGTTGCTGTAGGAGCTGGTGTAAATGCTGATGTAACTGCTGATCCTGACATTGATGCTACTGGTGATGCCGGTGCTTTTAGTGATGGTATCTTAGGCGATGATGCCGTTTTGAATAGCAATATTGATGATGTCAGTATTATTGGTGCTATCCTTGTACTTATTAGTTTGTTGTATTTCATAGTGCTTTTGTCACCGTAACTTATTCTTATTCTGCCGCTATCTTTTTTTATTTATGTAATTTCCCTTCATATTCGTGCAGTCCGAATTGTTACTGAAGCTTGCCATGCCCTTATGGCTGCTTATAATAAAGCCACTGTCAATTCAAACAACAAAGATTTTAGTACCACTTTTGGTAATGCTGATGCTGTTTATAAATTTGAAAACGATAGCAATAGCGGTGAAGGAAAGAACACACAATCGTTATCAAAATATGGCGAATTACACCTCACCCTTGCTGTAATAAATAAATAATTGATATCGAAATTCTCTAGAAGTTTCTCTATTCCAAATATGGATATCCCACACAATTTATTGCATTCACATAAGAGCAACATTTTAAAAAATGAATTCAAAATATTGCATCATTTTTTTAACATGAGCAACATGTTAAAAAAGTGAATTCAAAATATTGCAATATTTAGTCATCGGTGACATGGTTCTTTGTGAATGTTTAAATGAAATATTGATGGTATATGCAAGTCTCACCAATTTACAAAAATAAACCATATGCACCAAATCAAGTAAAAGATCGACGAAGTTGTTTATAGTTCTCAAAAGAGAACTATAAAAATTACAGGAAAATGTGAATTATCCTAAACCCTCTTACATATTCGTGTATGTCAATGCATGCGTATGTATGAGTTCATATTTACATAATATTCATAATTTGCACAATAATTTCTGTAATTTCCACAATTTTTAAAGTTTTGCATAATATTTGAATGGCGCGAACCGTAGAGAAAAGCATTGAATGAATCAACAATGAAAAAAATTGGAACATATTTGTTTGTCTCTTTGTTTTATATATGTTTTATATATGTTCCCGGTAGTTAATTGATGTTAATTAAAGTTTTAGTTTTATTATAATTTTTGTTATATATTATTTAGCATTTAGTATTAGTTTGTTTTAGTTTATTTTTTATTTCTATAAGAGAAGTAGAAAATCATTATATATATATAATCCACGTAAATACTTACAATAGTCAGGCAAGTTGTCGGTATGGAAGGAAGTAAATGTTTTCGTAATAAAACTAAATCAAAACTTTAATTAGAATCAGCGTACTCACGTAAATAGTAAAAATAATACCAATAAGCACTAATATGATCAGCAAGAATATAGAAAAAAAGAGACACTGATCTATGTGGGAATTGATAATTCAATAAGAAACTGTTGTGTCTTGTATGTGTATTTTGGTGTTAAATGCATTTAAAATTTAACAGAAATTAATGTAAATATGAACTGCAAGATATAAATTGAAGCATTTGATATAACTCCCCAATACTATTGCATTGGGCATACGCAGAAAACAGCAGAATAACGAGGGTATTAGTGTTAATCGCACTAGATTTTAGAATACAACAAAGCTGCGTATCCACAATTATATCGTGAAACCGTCTGAGTAGTCATGAAATAATTGCGAAGTTTTGCGGGAAGAAATATGCATTTTAATTTATATTATTTGAATAAGTATTTAAAAACTGTGGCAATCTCTTTGGAAGATTTTGACTGCAAGGTTAAAAGGTACGGAAGTCATCGTCCTTAACCATTTCAGTATATATGATTAGACAGTAAAATCAGAAGTGATGGAATTTGAAATATAAAATTGGTAAAAGTCGATTTAAGTCAGATTTTGCAAAATAATTTCGAATGACTCTTTAGCATATTTTAAGATAATATGTTCTAGACGGTTATAAAAGTTGTTCCTGATTCCGGCAGTTTGCAGTAAGATTCGTGTTTGGCCTTATTTATCAAATTTCGTGACAATATTTCGAAAATTGTGATGCATAGCTTGATACCATAATACCATCATCACCATGATTATCATATAAACGAGAAGGTTTCATTCGATTCAGAAGGTGATTTCTCAATCAATGGGCATTTAAAAACAAGATGAAGCAATGTTAAAGTTCTTCTAGTGTTATATATAAGCGCATAAACTTTTAATAAGCAGGACCATTTATAGTGCAAATATGAAAAGAGGTTGTATTGGAAAAGTTTGGAATTTTGGGTATTTATCAGAAAAAGTTGGAAGGTATGTTTGATCACGACGAAATCCTGAATTAATTTGGACATTTCTGTTGTTGGCATATTGGAAGTTCTTGGACATATTGGAAAAAACGGAGGTACTTATTACAATAAAAATTGTCATTTATTACATTGAAAATTGTAATTAGAAATTTTTCTTCCATTTAAGAAATGTTCGTATAAAATGTAATCGCAGTGTTCGTAACTAAATACTTTACCGTGTTTTAACTTTTTGAATTGTCGAACACTTGTCGGAGTAAACATAATAAACAATAAATGAAAGTTTACGAAAAAAAAGAAAAATAATCCATACTAAAAATGTATTTTTTAACTTCTACATTATCCTTGTTGAACATTAATTTATATATTTATTACATATTGTAATGGCGGATAATTAATTAATTTATATATTTATTACAAATTGTAATGGTGGATAATCGTAAGTATAATGCATCTAACAGCAGTGAGTGATTGATATTAACAGAAATTTCGAGCCGCCATGTTTAAAAATGGACGTGTATGTAAACAGTGACGGGCCTATGTAGAATTGATCTGTGCTTCTTAATTTCAATGAATATAATAAATTAATTACAATAAAGAGAGACCTGCACATTTTTCCTCTCGTTAAGAGTTTAAAATAATTGAGGAAAACTTTTCCTAAACATAAGAATATTTAAAGTGAATTTGAAAGGAAATTCTGGCGTGGTAATTAGCAAAATTTTGCTTATTAATACACCAACCATTGTTACAGTAATAACTCTGTATTTGCTTCTACTGTATTAGATCAAAATCAGAAACAAAAACAATTAATGCAGGAAAAACAAACATGGCGAACAGTTGGGAAATAATTTGAATTCTCTCTACTCTATTCCAGCAGCACCAATGATAATAATAATAGTAATTGCTAATTCATTTATTTATATACTTTTTTAACGTTGTTAAGAAACGTGAAGTAGTAAAATGTACGATGGAATTAATTGAGAATAATGCATTCGAAAATTTGGGCGTACATATGAATCGTATGCCCATACTTAAACATTTTATGTGCCGTACAGCTGGTGTTACGTTTCTTGGATGTTAAGTAACATTGGAAAAATTGCAAACAAGTGAAGACTTCGCGTCACTGGCGAAATACTTCAAGATGACGGAAGTTGTAGTTCAAGAGATATGTGGGCTTACTATTGTAAAATTAGCACGCTACCTACCTTTACTTTTATGTTGACCAGAGCATATAAAGTTTTATGATCGTTATAAGAATTTACATTTGCGCTTAGGCGAAATTGACGGTTTGTTCCATCGTTTGTGAAATGTGTTAAAACCGATTTAACAACGGAACTGTGTCGGAATGCAATAATTTTAAATACTTCATTTATTTTGATTCGACTGGTAAGTATTAAAGAATTGGTTTAGTAG
Source organism: Melophagus ovinus (assembly GCA_023089585.1). Taxonomy (NCBI): domain Eukaryota; kingdom Metazoa; phylum Arthropoda; class Insecta; order Diptera; family Hippoboscidae; genus Melophagus; species Melophagus ovinus. The sequence continues at coordinate 145,087 of JAKKIB010000263.1, read as the reverse complement.
TGGAAATGAAAAACAGAATATGGTGTGACAATGATAGTGATTTTCCTTTTTGGTATTGTATCATGCCGCTTCCTCTTCACTGATACCATTACGTATGTATCAGAGGTATATATCGGCCAATTTGACGATTTGCATATGCTGAAAACAAATACCTAAATATTTACCATTGGTGCCAGAGCCAGGCAATATTATCGGACGTAAAAACAAGCAGCAAAAATTCATGCAACAATTTGACATATGTGGAGCTTCTTAACTATAGCCGCAGCCGTAGCTGCTTCTGCTACGTAGTACTACTGTGCCTAGTATTACTGTTGCTGTAGGAGCTGGTGTAAATGCTGATGTAACTGCTGATCCTGACATTGATGCTACTGGTGATGCCGGTGCTTTTAGTGATGGTATCTTAGGCGATGATGCCGTTTTGAATAGCAATATTGATGATGTCAGTATTATTGGTGCTATCCTTGTACTTATTAGTCTTGTTGTATTTCCTAGTGCTTTTGTCACCGTAACTTATTCTTATTCTGCCGCTATCTTTTTTTATTTATGTAATTTCCTTCATATTCGTGCAGTCCGAATTGTTACTGAAGCTTGCCATGCCCTTATGGCTGCTTATAATAAAGCCACTGTCAATTCAAACAACAAAGATTTTAGTACCACTTTTGGTAATGCTGATGCTGTTTATAAATTTGAAAACGATAGCAATAGCGGTGAAGGAAAGAACACACAATCGTTATCAAAATATGGCGAATTACACCTCACCCTTGCTGTAATAAATAAATAATTGATATCGAAATTCTCTAGAAGTTTCTCTATTCCAAATATGGATATCCCACACAATTTATTGCATTCACATGAGAGCAACATGTTAAAAAAATGAATTCAAAATATTGCATCAAATTTGTAACATGAGCAACATGTTAAAAAAGTGAATTCAAAATATTGCAACATTTAGTCATCGGTGACATGGTTCTTTGTGAATGTTTAAGTGAAATATTGATGGTATATGCAAGTCTCACCAATTTACAAAAATAAACCATATGCACCAAATCAAGTAAAAGATCGACGAAGTTGTTTATAGTTCTCAAAAGAGAACTATAAAAATTACAGGAAAATGTGAATTATCCTAAACCCTCTTACATATTCGTGTATGTCAATGCATGCGTATGTATGAGTTCATATTTACATAATATTCATAATTTGCACAATAATTTCTGTAATTTCCACAATTTTTAAAGTTTTGCATAATATTTGAATGGCGCGAACCGTAGAGAAAAGCATTGAATGAATCAACAATGAAAAAAATTGGAACATATTTGTTTGTCTCTTTATTTTATATATGTTTTATATATGTTCCCGGTAGTTAATTGTTGTTAATTAAAGTTATTAGTTTTATTATAATTTTGTTATATATTATTTAGCATTTAGTATTAGTTTGTTTTAGTTTATTTTTTATTTCTATAAGAGAAGTAGAAAATCATTATATATATATAATCCACGTAAATACTTACAATAGTCAGGCAAGTTGTCGGTATGGAAGGAAGTAAATGTTTTCGTAATAAAACTAAATCAAAACTTTAATTAGAATCAGCGTACTCACGTAAATAGTAAAAATAATACCAATAAGCACTAATATGATCAGCAAGAATATAGAAAAAAAGAGACACTGATCTATGTGGGAATTGATAATTCAATAAGAAACTGTTGTGTCTTGTATGTGTATTTTGGTGTTAAATGCATTTAAAATTTAACAGAAATTAATGTAAATATGAACTGCAAGATATAAATTGAAGCATTTGATATAACTCCCCAATACTATTGCATTGGGCATACGCAGAAAACAGCAGAATAACGAGGGTATTAGTGTTAATCGCACTAGATTTTAGAATACAACAAAGCTGCGTATCCACAATTATATCGTGAAACCGTCTGAGTAGTCATGAAATAATTGCGAAGTTTTGGGGAAGAAATATGCATTTTAATTTATAATTTGAATAAGTATTTAAAAACTGTGGCAATCTCTTTGGAAGATTTTGACTGCAAGGTTAAAAGGTACGGAAGTCATCGTCCTTAACCATTTCAGTATATATGATTAGACAGTAAAATCAGAAGTGATGGAATTTGAAATATAAAATTTGGTAAAAGTCGATTTAAGTCAGATTTTGCAAAATAATTTCGAATGACTCTTTAGCATATTTTAAGATAATATGTTCTAGACGGTTATAAAAGTTGTTCCTGATTCCGGCAGTTTGCAGTAAGATTCGTGTTTGGCCTTATTTATCAAATTTCGTGACAATATTTCGAAAATTGTGATGCATAGCTTGATACCATAATACCATCATCACCATGATTATCATATAAACGAGAAGGTTTCATTCGATTCAGAAGGTGATTTCTCAATCAATGGGCATTTAAAAACAAGTTGAAGCAATGTTAAAGTTCTTCTAGTGTTATATATAAGCGCATAAACTTTTAATAAGCAGGACCATTTATAGTGCAAAATATGAAAAGAGGTTGTATTGGAAAAGTTTGGAATTTTGGGTATTTATCAGAAAAAGTTGGAAGGTATGTTTGATCACGACGAAATCCTGAATTAATTTGGACATTTCTTGTTGGCATATTGGAAGTTCTTGGACGAAGGTTAGTATATAAAGGTGGACAATATTCGTCAGCTGTTGCGGTTACGTGGTAGCCTTAATTGTTATTGCAATAGTAAGAGTTTTATTTGATGTCAATTACATTGAAAATTGTAATTAGAAATTTTTCTTCCATTTAAGAAATGTTCGTATAAAATGTAATCGCAGTGTTCGTAACTAAATACTTTACCGTGTTGTTAACTTTATGAATTGTCGAACACTTGTCAGAGTAAACATAATAAACAATAAATGAAAGTTTACGAAAAAAAAGAAAAATAATCCATACTAAAAATGTATTTTTAACTTCTACATTATCCTTGTTGAACATTAATTTATATATTTATTACATATTGTAATGGCGGATAATTAATTAATTTATATATTTATTACAAATTGTAATGGTGGATAATCGTAAGTATAATGCATCTAACAGCAGTGAGTGATTGATATTAACAAAATTTCGAGCCGCCATGTTTAAAAATGGACGTGTATGTAAACAGTGACGGGCCTATGTAGAATTGATCTGTGCTTCTTAATTTCAATGAATATAATAAATTAATTACAATAAAGAGAGACCGCACATTTTTCCTCTCGTTAAGAGTTTAAAATAATTGAGGAAAACTTTTCCTAAACATAAGAATATTTAAAGTGAATTTGAAAGGAAATTCTGGCGTGGTAATTAGCAAAATTTTGCTTATTAATACACCAACCATTGTTACAGTAATAACTCTGTAATTGCTTCTACTGTATTAGATCAAAATCAGAAACAAAAACAATTAATGCAGGAAAAACAAAATGGCGAACAGTTGGGAAATAATTTGAATTCTCTCTACTCTATTCCAGCAGCACCAATGATAATAATAATAGTAATTGCTAATTCATTTATTTATATACTTTTTTAACGTTGTTAAGAAACGTGAAGTAGTAAAATGTACGATGGAATTAATTGAGAATAATGCATTCGAAAATTTGGGCGTACATATGAATCGTATGCCCATACTTAAACATTTTATGTGCCGTACAGCTGGTGTTACGTTTCTTGGATGTTAAGTAACATTGGAAAAATTGCAAACAAGTGATCGCGTCACTGGCGAAATACTTCAAGATGACGGAAGTTGTAGTTCAAGAGATATGTGGGCTTACTATTGTAAAATTAGCACGCTACCTACCTTTACTTTTATGTTGACCAGAGCATATAAAATTTATGATCGTTATAAGAATTTACATTTGCGCTTAGGCGAAATTGACGGTTTGTTCCATCGTTTGTGAAATGTGTTAAAACCGATTTAACAACGGAACTGTGTCGGAATGCAATAATTTTAAATACTTCATTTATTTTGATTCGACTGGTAAGTATTAAAGAATTGTTTAGTAGTATGAAATGAAAACAGAATATGGTGTGACAATGATAGTGATTTTCCTTTTTGGTATCGTATCATGCCGCTTCCTCTTCACTGATACCATTACGTATGTATCAGAGGTATATATCGGCCAATTTGACGATTTGCATATGCTGAAAACAAATACCTAAATATTTACCATTGGTGCCAGAGCCAGGCAATATTATCAGACGTAAAAACAAGCAGCAAAAATTCATGCAACAATTTGACATATGTGGAGCTTCTTAACTATAGCCGCAGCCGTAGCTGCTTCTGCTACGTAGTACTACTGTGCCTAGTATTACTGTTGCTGTAGGAGCTGGTGTAAATGCTGATGTAACTGCTGATCCTGACATTGATGCTACTGGTGATGCCGGTGCTTTTAGTGATGGTATCTTAGGCGATGATGCCGTTTTGAATAGCAATATTGATGATGTCAGTATTATTGGTGCTATCCTTGTACTTATTAGTTTTGCTGTATTTCATAGTGCTTTTGTCACCGTAACTTATTCTTATTCTGCCGCTATCTTTTTTTATTTATGTAATTTCCGTTCATATTCGTGCAGTCCGAATTGTTACTGAAGCTTGCCATGCCCTTATGGCTGCTTATAATAAAGCCACTGTCAATTCAAACAACAAAGATTTTAGTACCACTTTTGGTAATGCTGATGCTGTTTATAAATTTGAAAACGATAGCAATAGCGGTGAAGGAAAGAACACACAATCGTTATCAAAATATGGCGAATTACACCTCACCCTTGCTGTAATAAATAAATAATTGATATCGAAATTCTCTAGAAGTTTCTCTATTCCAAATATGGATATCCCACACAATTTATTGCATTCACATAAGAGCAACATGTTAAAAAATGAATTCAAAATATTGCATCATTTTTTTAACATGAGCAACATGTTAAAAAAGTGAATTCAAAATATTGTAATATTTAGTCATCGGTGACATGGTTCTTTGTGAATGTTTAAATGAAATATTGATGGTATATGCAAGTCTCACCAATTTACAAAAATAAACCATATGCACCAAATCAAGTAAAAGATCGACGAAGTTGTTTATAGTTCCAAAAGAGAACTATAAAAATTACAGGAAAATGTGAATTATCCTAAACCCTCTTACATATTCGTGTATGTCAATGCATGCGTATGTATGAGTTCATATTTACATAATATTCATAATTTGCACAATAATTTCTGTAATTTCCACAATTTTTAAAGTTTTGCATAATATTTGAATGGCGCGAACCGTAGAGAAAAGCATTGAATGAATCAACAATGAAAAAAATTGGAACATATTTGTTTGTCTCTTTATTTTATATATGTTTTATATAGTTATTGATTGTTAATTAAAGTTATTAGTTTTATTATAATTTTTGTTATATATTATTTAGCATTTAGTATTAGTTTGTTTTAGTTTATTTTTTATTTTATAAGAGAAGTAGAAAATCATTATATATATATAATCCACGTAAATACTTACAATAGTCAGGCAAGTTGTCGGTATGGAAGGAAGTAAATGTTTTCGTAATAAAACTAAATCAAAACTTTAATTAGAATCAGCGTACTCACGTAAATAGTAAAAATAATACCAATAAGCACTAATATGATCAGCAAGAATATAGAAAAAAAGAGACACTGATCTATGTGGGAATTGATAATTCAATAAGAAACTGTTGTGTCTTGTATGTGTATTTTGGTGTTAAATGCATTTAAAATTTAACAGAAATTAATGTAAATATGAACTGCAAGATATAAATTGAAGCATTTGATATAACTCCCCAATACTATTGCATTGGGCATACGCAGAAAACAGCAGAATAACGAGGGTATTAGTGTTAATCGCACTAGATTTTAGAATACAACAAAGCTGCGTATCCACAATTATATCGTGAAACCGTCTGAGTAGTCATGAAATAATTGCGAAGTTTTGCGGAAGAAATATGCATTTTAATTTATATTATTTGAATAAGTATTTAAAAACTGTGGCAATCTCTTTGGAAGATTTTGACTGCAAGGTTAAAAGGTACGGAAGTCATCGTCCTTAACCATTTCAGTATATATGATTAGACAGTAAAATCAGAAGTGATGGAATTTGAAATATAAAATTGGTAAAAGTCGATTTAAGTCAGATTTTGCAAAATAATTTCGAATGACTCTTTAGCATATTTTAAGATAATATGTTCTAGACGGTTATAAAAGTTGTTCCTGATTCCGGCAGTTTGCAGTAAGATTCGTGTTTGGCCTTATTTATCAAATTTCGTGACAATATTTCGAAAATTGTGATGCATAGCTTGATACCATAATACCATCATCACCATGATTATCATATAAACGAGAAGGTTTCATTCGATTCAGAAGGTGATTTCTCAATCAATGGGCTTTTAAAAACAAATTGAAGCAATGTTAAAGTTCTTCTAGTGTTATATATAAGCGCATAAACTTTTAATAAGCAGGACCATTTATAGTGCAAAATACGAAAAGAGGTTGTATTGGAAAAGTTTGGAATTTTGGGTATTTATCAGAAAAAGTTGGAAGGTATGTTTGATCACGACGAAATCCTGAATTAATTTGGACATTTCTGTTGTTGGCATATTGGAAGTTCTTGGACGAAGGTTAGTATATAAAGGTGGACAATATTCGTCAGCTGTTGCGGTTACGTGGTAGCCTTAATTGTTATTGCAATAGTAAGAGTTTTATTTGATGTCATTTATTACATTGAAAATTGTAATTAGAAATTTTTCTTCCATTTAAGAAATGTTCGTATAAAATGTAATCGCAGTGTTCGTAACTAAATACTTTACCGTGTTGTTAACTTTATGAATTGTCGAACACTTGTCAGAGTAAACATAATAAACAATAAATGAAAGTTTACGAAAAAAAAGAAAAATAATCCATACTAAAAATGTATTTTTAACTTCTACATTATCCTTGTTGAACATTAATTTATATATTTATTACATATTGTAATGGCGGATAATTAATTAATTTATATATTTATTACAAATTGTAATGGTGGATAATCGTAAGTATAATGCATCTAACAGCAGTGAGTGATTGATATTAACAAAAATTTCGAGCCGCCATGTTTAAAAATGGACGTGTATGTAAACAGTGACGGGCCTATGTAGAATTGATCTGTGCTTCTTAATTTCAATGAATATAATAAATTAATTACAATAAAGAGAGACCTGCACATTTTTCCTCTCGTTAAGAGTTTAAAATAATTGAGGAAAACTTTTCCTAAACATAAGAATATTTAAAGTGAATTTGAAAGGAAATTCTGGCGTGGTAATTAGCAAAATTTTGCTTATTAATACACCAACCATTGTTACAGTAATAACTCTGTAATTGCTTCTACTGTATTAGATCAAAATCAGAAACAAAAACAATTAATGCAGGAAAAACAAACGGCGAACAGTTGGGAAATAATTTGAATTCTCTCTACTCTATTCCAGCAGCACCAATGATAATAATAATAGTAATTGCTAATTCATTTATTTATATACTTTTTTAACGTTGTTAAGAAACGTGAAGTAGTAAAATGTACGATGGAATTAATTGAGAATAATGCATTCGAAAATTTGGGCGTACATATGAATCGTATGCCCATACTTAAACATTTTATGTGCCGTACAGCTGGTGTTACGTTTCTTGGATGTTAAGTAACATTGGAAAAATTGCAAACAAGTGAAGACTTCGCGTCACTGGCGAAATACTTCAAGATGACGGAAGTTGTAGTTCAAAGATATGTGGGCTTACTATTGTAAAATTAGCACGCTACCTACCTTTACTTTATGTTGACCAAAGCATACAAAATGTTATGATCGTTATAAGAATTTACATTTGCGCTTAGGCGAAATTGACGGTTTGTTCCATCGTTTGTGAAATGTGTTAAAACCGATTTAACAACGGAACTGTGTCGGACCAATGCAATAATTTTAAATACTTCATTTATTTTGATTCGACTGGTAAGTATTAAAGAATTGGTTTAGTAGTGGAAATGAAAAACAGAATATGGTGTGACAATGATAGTGATTTTCCTTTTTGGTATTGTATCATGCCGCTTCCTCTTCACTGATACCATTACGTATGTATCAGAGGTATATATCGGCCAATTTGACGATTTGCATATGCTGAAAACAAATACCTAAATATACCATTTAAATATTTACCATTAGCCAAGCCAGGCAATATTATACGGACGTAAAAACAAGCAGCAAAAATTCATGCAACAATTTGACATATGTGGAGCTTCTTAACTATAGCCGCAGCCAGCTGCTTCTGCTAGTAGTACTACTGTGCCTAGTATTACTGTTGCTGTAGGAGCTGGTGTAAATGCTGATGTAACTGCTGATCCTGACATTGATGCTACTGGTGATGCCGGTGCTTTTAGTGATGGTATCTTAGGCGATGATGCCGTTTTGAATAGCAATATTGATGATGTCAGTATTATTGGTGCTATCCTTGTACTTATTAGTTTTGCTGTACCTCATAGTGCTTTTGTCACCGTAACTTATTCTTATTCTGCCGCTATTTTTTTATTTATGTAATTTCCTTCATATTCGTGCAGTCCGAATTGTTACTGAAGCTTGCCATGCCCTTATGGCTGCTTATAATAAAGCCACTGTCAATTCAAACAACAAAGATTTTAGTACCACTTTTGGTAATGCTGATGCTGTTTATAAATTTGAAAACGATAGCAATAGCGGTGAAGGAAAGAACACACAATCGTTATCAAAATATGGCGAATTACACCTCACCCTTGCTGTAATAAATAAATAATTGATATCGAAATTCTCTAGAAGTTTCTCTATTCCAAATATGGATATCCCACACAATTTATTGCATTCACATAAGAGCAACATTTTAAAAAATGAATTCAAAATATTGCATCATTTTTTTAACATGAGCAACATGTTAAAAAAGTGAATTCAAAATATTGCAATATTTAGTCATCGGTGACATGGTTCTTTGTGAATGTTTAAATGAAATATTGATGGTATATGCAAGTCTCACCAATTTACAAAAATAAACCATATGCACCAAATCAAGTAAAAGATCGACGAAGTTGTTTATAGTTCCCAAAGAGAACTATAAAAATTACAGGAAAATGTGAATTATCCTAAACCCTCTTACATATTCGTGTATGTCAATGCATGCGTATGTATGAGTTCATATTTACATAATATTCATAATTTGCACAATAATTTCTGTAATTTCCACAATTTTTAAAGTTTTGCATAATATTTGAATGGCGCGAACCGTAGAGAAAAGCATTGAATGAATCAACAATGAAAAAAATTGGAACATATTTGTTTGTCTCTTTGTTTTATATATGTTTTATATATGTTCCGGTAGTTAATTGATGTTAATTAAAGTTTTAGTTTTATTATAATTTTTGTTATATATTATTTAGCATTTAGTATTAGTTTGTTTTAGTTTATTTTTTATTTCTATAAGAGAAGTAGAAAATCATTATATATATATAATCCACGTAAATACTTACAATAGTCAGGCAAGTTGTCGGTATGGAAGGAAGTAAATGTTTTCGTAATAAAACTAAATCAAAACTTTAATTAGAATCAGCGTACTCACGTAAATAGTAAAAATAATACCAATAAGCACTAATATGATCAGCAAGAATATAGAAAAAAAGAGACACTGATCTATGTGGGAATTGATAATTCAATAAGAAACTGTTGTGTCTTGTATGTGTATTTTGGTGTTAAATGCATTTAAAATTTAACAGAAATTAATGTAAATATGAACTGCAAGATATAAATTGAAGCATTTGATATAACTCCCCAATACTATTGCATTGGGCATACGCAGAAAACAGCAGAATAACGAGGGTATTAGTGTTAATCGCACTAGATTTTAGAATACAACAAAGCTGCGTATCCACAATTATATCGTGAACCGTCTGAGTAGTCATGAAATAATTGCGAAGTTTTGCGGGAAGAAATATGCATTTTAATTTATATTATTTGAATAAGTATTTAAAAACTGTGGCAATCTCTTTGGAAGATTTTGACTGCAAGGTTAAAAGGTACGGAAGTCATCGTCCTTAACCATTTCAGTATATATGATTAGACAGTAAAATCAGAAGTGATGGAATTTGAAATATAAAATTTGGTAAAAGTCGATTTAAGTCAGATTTTGCAAAATAATTTCGAATGACTCTTTAGCATATTTTAAGATAATATGTTCTAGACGGTTATAAAAGTTGTTCCTGATTCCGGCAGTTTGCAGTAAGATTCGTGTTTGGCCTTATTTATGAAATTTCGTGACAATATTTCGAAAATTGTGATGCATAGCTTGATACCATAATACCATCATCACCATGATTATCATATAAACGAGAAGGTTTCATTCGATTCAGAAGGTGATTTCTCAATCAATGGGCTTTTAAAAACAAGTTGAAGCAATGTTAAAGTTCTTCTAGTGTTATATATAAGCGCATAAACTTTTAATAAGCAGGACCATTTATAGTGCAAAATACGAAAAGAGGTTGTATTGGAAAAGTTTGGAATTTTGGGTATTTATCAGAAAAAGTTGGAAGGTATGTTTGATCACGACGAAATCCTGAATTAATTTGGACATTTCTGTTGTTGGCATATTGGAAGTTCTTGGACGAAGGTTAGTATATAAAGGTGGACAATATTCGTCAGCTGTTTACGGTTACGTGGTAGCCTTAATTGTTTTGCAATAGTAAGAGTTTTATTTGATGTCATTTATTACATTGAAAATTGTAATTAGAAATTTTTCTTCCATTTAAGAAATGTTCATATAAATGTAATCGCAGTGTTCGTAACTAAATACTTTACCGTGTTGTTAACTTTATGAATTGTTTAACACTTGTCAGAGTAAACATAATAAACAATAAATGAAAGTTTACGAAAAAAAGAAAAAAATATCCATACTAAAAATGTATTTTTAACTTCTACATTATCCTTGTTGAACATTAATTTATATATTTATTACATATTGTAATGGCGGATAATTAATTAATTTATATTTATATTTATTACAAATTGTAATGGTGGATAATCGTAAGTATAATGCATCTAACAGCAGTGAGTGATTGATATTAACAAAAATTTCGAGCCGCCATGTTTAAAAATGGACGTGTATGTAAACAGTGACGGGCCTATGTAGAATTGATCTGTGCTTCTTAATTTCAATGAATATAATAAATTAATTACAATAAAGAGAGACCTGCACATTTTTCCTCTCGTTAAGAGTTTAAAATAATTGAGGAAAACTTTTCCTAAACATAAGAATATTTAAAGTGAATTTGAAAGGAAATTCTGGCGTGGTAATTAGCAAAATTTTGCTTATTAATACACCAACCATTGTTACAGTAATAACTCTGTAATTGCTTCTACTGTATTAGATCAAAATCAGAAACAAAAACAATTAATGCAGGAAAAACAAACATGGCGAACAGTTGGGAAATAATTTGAATTCTCTCTACTCTATTCCAGCAGCACCAATGATAATAATAATAGTAATTGCTAATTCATTTATTTATATACTTTTTTAACGTTGTTAAGAAACGTGAAGTAGTAAAATGTACGATGGAATTAATTGAGAATAATGCATTCGAAAATTTGGGCGTACATATGAATCGTATGCCCATACTTAAACATTTTATGTGCCGTACAGCTGGTGTTACGTTTCTTGATGTTAAGTAACATTGGAAAAATTGCAAACAAGTGAAGACTTCGCGTCACTGGCGAAATACTTCAAGATGACGGAAGTTGTAGTTCAAGAGATATGTGGGCTTACTATTGTAAAATTAGCACGCTACCTACCTTTACTTTATGTTGACCAAAGCATACAAAATGTTATGATCGTTATAAGAATTTACATTTGCGCTTAGGCGAAATTGACGGTTTGTTCCATCGTTTGTGAAATGTGTTAAAACCGATTTAACAACGGAACTGTGTCGGAACCAATGCAATAATTTTAAATACTTCATTTATTTTGATTCGACTGGTAAGTATTAAAGAATTGGTTTAGTAGTGGAAATGAAAAACAGAATATGGTGTGACAATGATAGTGATTTTCCTTTTTGGTATCGTATCATGCCGCTTCCTCTTCACTGATACCATTACGTATGTATCAGAGGTATATATCGGCCAATTTGACGATTTGCATATGCTGAAAACAAATACCTAAATATTTACCATTGGTGCCAGAGCCAGGCAATATTATCGGACGTAAAAACAAGCAGCAAAATTCATGCAACAATTTGACATATGTGGAGCTTCTTAACTATAGCCGCAGCCGTAGCTGCTTCTGCTACGTAGTATACTACTGTGCCTAGTACTACTGTTGCTGTAGGAGCTGGTGTAAATGCTGATGTAACTGCTGATCCTGACATTGATGCTACTGGTGATGCCGGTGCTTTTAGTGATGGTATCTTAGGCGATGATGCCGTTTTGAATAGCAATATTGATGATGTCAGTATTATTAGTGCTATCCTTGTACTTATTAGTTTTGCTGTACCTCATAGTGCTTTTGTCACCGTAACTTATTCTTATTCTGCCGCTATCTTTTTTTATTTATGTAATTTCCCTTCATATTCGTGCAGTCCGAATTGTTACTGAAGCTTGCCATGCCCTTATGGCTGCTTATAATAAAGCCACTGTCAATTCAAACAACAAAGATTTTAGTACCACTTTTGGTAATGCTGATGCTGTTTATAAATTTGAAAACGATAGCAATAGCGGTGAAGGAAAGAACACACAATCGTTATCAAAATATGGCGAATTACACCTCACCCTTGCTGTAATAAATAAATAATTGATATCGAAATTCTCTAGAAGTTTCTCTATTCCAAATATGGATATCCCACACAATTTATTGCATTCACATAAGAGCAACATGTTAAAAAAATGAATTCAAAATATTGCATCATTTTTTTAACATGAGCAACATGTTAAAAAAGTGAATTCAAAATATTGCAATATTTAGTCATCGGTGACATGGTTCTTTGTGAATGTTTAAATGAAATATTGATGGTATATGCAAGTCTCACCAATTTACAAAAATAAACCATATGCACCAAATCAAGTAAAAGATCGACGAAGTTGTTTATATACTTCCAAAAGAGAACTATAAAAATTACAGGAAAATGTGAATTATCCTAAACCCTCTTACATATTCGTGTATGTCAATGCATGCGTATGTATGAGTTCATATTTACATAATATTCATAATTTGCACAATAATTTCTGTAATTTCCACAATTTTTAAAGTTTTGCATAATATTTGAATGGCGCGAACCGTAGAGAAAAGCATTGAATGAATCAACAATGAAAAAAATTGGAACATATTTGTTTGTTTTATATATGTTTTATATATGTTCCCGGTAGTTAATTGATGTTAATTAAAGTTATTAGTTTTATTATAATTTTTGTTATATATTATTTAGCATTTAGTATTAGTTTGTTTTAGTTTATTTTTATTTCTATAAGAGAAGTAGAAAATCATTATATATATATAATCCACGTAAATACTTACAATAGTCAGGCAAGTTGTCGGTATGGAAGGAAGTAAATGTTTTCGTAATAAAACTAAATCAAAACTTTAATTAGAATCAGCGTACTCACGTAAATAGTAAAAATAATACCAATAAGCACTAATATGATCAGCAAGAATATAGAAAAAAAGAGACACTGATCTATGTGGGAATTGATAATTCAATAAGAAACTGTTGTGTCTTGTATGTGTATTTTGGTGTTAAATGCATTTAAAATTTAACAGAAATTAATGTAAATATGAACTGCAAGATATAAATTGAAGCATTTGATATAACTCCCCAATACTATTGCATTGGGCATACGCAGAAAACAGCAGAATAACGAGGGTATTAGTGTTAATCGCACTAGATTTTAGAATACAACAAAGCTGCGTATCCACAATTATATCGTGAAACCGTCTGAGTAGTCATGAAATAATTGCGAAGTTTTGCGGGAAGAAATATGCATTTTAATTTATATTATTTGAATAAGTATTTAAAAACTGTGGCAATCTCTTTGGAAGATTTTGACTGCAAGGTTAAAAGGTACGGAAGTCATCGTCCTTAACCATTTCAGTATATATGATTAGACAGTAAAATCAGAAGTGATGGAATTTGAAATATAAAATTTGGTAAAAGTCGATTTAAGTCAGATTTTGCAAAATAATTTCGAATGACTCTTTAGCATATTTTAAGATAATATGTTCTAGACGGTTATAAAAGTTATTCCTGATTCCGGCAGTTTGCAGTAAGATTCGTGTTTGGCCTTATTTATGAAATTTCGTGACAATATTTCGAAAATTGTGATGCATAGCTTGATACCATAATACCATCATCACCATGATTATCATATAAACGAGAAGGTTTCATTCGATTCAGAAGGTGATTTCTCAATCAATGGGCATTTAAAAACAAGTTGAAGCAATGTTAAAGTTCTTCTAGTGTTATATATAAGCGCATAAACTTTTAATAAGCAGGACCATTTATAGTGCAAAATATGAAAAGAGGTTGTATTGGAGAAGTTTGGAATTTTGGGTATTTATCAGAAAAAGTTGGAAGGTATGTTTGATCACGACGAAATCCTGAATTAATTTGGACATTTCTGTTGTTGGCATATTGGAAGTTCTTGGACGAAGGTTAGTATATAAAGGTGGACAATATTCGTCTGCTGCTGCGGTTACGTGGTAGCCTTAATTGTTATTGCAATAGTAAGAGTTTTATTTGATGTCATTTATTACATTGAAAATTGAAAATTCTTCCATTAAGAAATTTTTATGTAATCGCAGTGTTCGTAACTAAATACTTTACCGTGTTGTTAACTTTATGAATTGTCGAACACTTGTCAGAGTAAACATAATAAACAATAAATGAAAGTTTACGAAAAAAAAAAAATAATCCATACTAAAAATGTATTTTTAACTTATACATTATCCTTGTTGAACATTAATTTATATATTTATTACATATTGTAATGGCGGATAATTAATTAATTTATATATTTATTACAAATTGTAATGGTGGATAATCGTAAATATAATACATCTAACAGCAGTGAGTGATTGATATTAACAAAAATTTCGAGCCGCCATGTTTAAAAATGGACGTGTATGTAAACAGTGACGGGCCTATGTAGAATTGATCTGTGCTTCTTAATTTCAATGAATATAATAAATTAATTACAATAAAGAGAGACCCGCACATTTTTCCTCTCGTTAAGAGTTTAAAATAATTGAGGAAAACTTTTCCTAAACATAAGAATATTTAAAGTGAATTTGAAAGGAAATTCTGGCGTGGTAATTAGCAAAATTTTGCTTATTAATACACCAACCATTGTTACAGTAATAACTCTGTAATTGCTTCTACTGTATTAGATCAAAATCAGAAACAAAAACAATTAATGCAGGAAAAACAAACATGGCGAACAGTTGGGAAATAATTTGAATTCTCTCTACTCTATTCCAGCAGCACCAATGATAATAATAATAGTAATTGCTAATTCATTTATTTATATACTTTTTTAACGTTGTTAAGAAACGTGAAGTAGTAAAATGTACGATGGAATTAATTGAGAATAATGCATTCGAAAATTTGGGCGTACATATGAATCGTATGCCCATACTTAAACATTTTATGTGCCGTACAGCTGGTGTTACGTTTCTTGGATGTTAAGTAACATTGGAAAAATTGCAAACAAGTGAAGACTTCGCGTCACTGGCGAAATACTTCAAGATGACGGAAGTTGTAGTTCAAGAGATATGTGGGCTTACTATTGTAAAATTAGCACGCTACCTACCTTTACTCTTATGTTGACCAAAGCATACAAAATGTTATGATCGTTATAAGAATTTACATTTGCGCTTAGGCGAAATTGACGGTTTGTTCCATCGTTTGTGAAATGTGTTAAAACCGATTTAACAACGGAACTGTGTCGGAACCAATGCAATAATTTTAAATACTTCATTTATTTTGATTCGACTGGTAAGTATTAAAGAATTGGTTTAGTAGTGGAAATGAAAAACAGAATATGGTGTGACAATGATAGTGATTTTCCTTTTTGGTATTGTATCATGCCGCTTCCTCTTCACTGATACCATTACGTATGTATCAGAGGTATATATCGGCCAATTTGACGATTTGCATATGCTGAAAACAAATACCTAAATATTTACCATTGGTGCCAGAGCCAGGCAATATTATCAGACGTAAAAACAAGCAGCAAAAATTCATGCAACAATTTGACATATGTGGAGCTTCTTAACTATAGCCGCAGCCGCAGCTGCTTCTGCTACGTAGTACTACTGTGCCTAGTACTACTGTTGCTGTAGGAGCTGGTGTAAATGCTGATGTAACTGCTGATCCTGACATTGATGCTACTGGTGATGCCGGTGCTTTTGGTGATGGTATCTTAGGCGATGATGCCGTTTTGAATAGCAATATTGATGATGTCAGTATTATTGGTGCTATCCTTGTACTTATTAGTTTTGCTGTTCCTCATAGTGCTTTTGTCACCGTAGCTTATTCTTATTCTGCCGCTATCTTTTTTTATTTATGTAATTTCCCTTCATATTCGTGCAGTCCGAATTGTTACTGAAGCTTGCCATGCCCTTATGGCTGCTTATAATAAAGCCACTGTCAATTCAAACAACAAAGATTTTAGTACCACTTTTGGTAATGCTGATGCTGTTTATAAATTTGAAAACGATAGCAATAGCGGTGAAGGAAAGAACACACAATCGTTATCAAAATATGGCGAATTACACCTCACCCTTGCTGTAATAAATAAATAATTGATATCGAAATTCTCTAGAAGTTTCTCTATTCCAAATATGGATATCCCACACAATTTATTGCATTCACATAAGAGCAACATTTAAAAAAATGAATTTCAAAATATGTTAAGTATTTAGTAGTCATCGGTGACATGGTTCTTTGTGAATGTTTAAATGAAATATTGATGGTATATGCAAGTCTCACCAATTTACAAAAATAAACCATATGAACCAAATCAAGTAAAAGATCGACGAAGTTGTTTATACTTCCCAAAAGAGAACTATAAAAATTACAGGAAAATGTGAATTATCCTAAACCCTCTTACATATTCGTGTATGTCAATGCATGCGTATGTATGAGTTCATATTTACATAATATTCATAATTTGCACAATAATTTCTGTAATTTCCACAATTTTTAAAGTTTTGCATAATATTTGAATGGCGCGAACCGTAGAGAAAAGCATTGAATGAATCAACAATGAAAAAAATTGGAACATATTTGTTTGTCTCTTTGTTTTATATATGTTTTATATATGTTCCGGTAGTTAATTGATGTTAATTAAAGTTTTAGTTTTATTATAATTTTTGTTATATATTATTTAGCATTTAGTATTAGTTTGTTTTAGTTTATTTTTTATTTTTATAAGAGAAGTAGAAAATCATTATATATATATAATCCACGTAAATACTTACAATAGTCAGGCAAGTTGTCGGTATGGAAGGAAGTAAATGTTTTCGTAATAAAACTAAATCAAAACTTTAATTAGAATCAGCTTACTCACGTAAATAGTAAAAATAATACCAATAAGCACTAATATGATCAGCAAGAATATAGAAAAAAAGAGACACTGATCTATGTGGGAATTGATAATTCAATAAGAAACTGTTGTGTCTTGTATGTGTATTTTGGTGTTAAATGCATTTAAAATTTAACAGAAATTAATGTAAATATGAACTGCAAGATATAAATTGAAGCATTTGATATAACTCCCCAATACTATTGCATTGGGCATACGCAGAAAACAGCAGAATAACGAGGGTATTAGTGTTAATCGCACTAGATTTTAGAATACAACAAAGGTGCGTATTCACAATTATATCGTGAAACCGTCTGAGTAGTCATGAAATAATTGCGAAGTTTTGCGGGAAGAAATATGCATTTTAATTTATATTATTTGAATAAGTATTTAAAAACTGTGGCAATCTCTTTGGAAGATTTTGACTGCAAGGTTAAAAGGTACGGAAGTCATCGTCCTTAACCATTTCAGTATATATGATTAGACAGTAAAATCAGAAGTGATGGAATTTGAAATATAAAATTTGGTAAAAGTCGATTTAAGTCAGATTTTGCAAAATAATTTCGAATGACTCTTTAGCATATTTTAAGATAATATGTTCTAGACGGTTATAAAAGTTGTTCCTGATTCCGGCAGTTTGCAGTAAGATTCGTGTTTGGCCTTATTTATGAAATTTCGTGACAATATTTCGAAAATTGTGATGCATAGCTTGATACCATAATACCATCATCACCATGATTATCATATAAACGAGAAGGTTTCATTCGATTCAGAAGGTGATTTCTCAATCAATGGGCATTTAAAAACAAGTTGAAGCAATGTTAAAGTTCTTCTAGTGTTATATATAAGCGCATAAACTTTTAATAAGCAAGACCATTTATAGTGCAAAATATGAAAAGAGGTTGTATTGGAAAAGTTTGGAATTTTGGGTATTTATCAGAAAAAGTTGGAAGGTATGTTTGATCACGACGAAATCCTGAATTAATTTGGACATTTCTGTTGTTGACATATTGGAAGTTCTTGGACGAAGGTTAGTATATAAAGGTGGACATTTATTACATTGAAAATTGTAATTAGAAATTTTTCTTCCATTTAAGAAATGTTCGTATAAAATGTAATCGCAGTGTTCGTAACTAAATACTTTACCGTGTTGTTAACTTTATGAATTGTCGAACACTTGTCAGAGTAAACATAATAAACAATAAATGAAAGTTTACGAAAAAAAAGAAAAATAATACTAAAAATGTATTTTTAACTTCTACATTATCCTTGTTGAACATTAATTTATATATTTATTACATATTGTAATGGCGGATAATTAATTAATTTATATATTTATTACAAATTGTAATGGTGGATAATCGTAAGTATAATGCATCTAACAGCAGTGAGTGATTGATATTAACAGAAATTTCGAGCCGCCATGTTTAAAAATGGACGTGTATGTAAACAGTGACGGGCCTATGTAGAATTGATCTGTGCTTCTTAATTTCAATGAATATAATAAATTAATTACAATAAAGAGAGACCCGCACATTTTTCCTCTCGTTAAGAGTTTAAAATAATTGAGGAAAACTTTTCCTAAACATAAGAATATTTAAAGTGAATTTGAAAGGAAATTCTGGCGTGGTAATTAGCAAAATTTTGCTTATTAATACACCAACCATTGCTACAGTAATAACTCTGTAATTGCTTCTACTGTATTAGATCAAAATCAGAAACAAAAACAATTAATGCAGGAAAAACAAACGGCGAACAGTTGGGAAATAATTTGAATTCTCTCTACTCTATTCCAGCAGCACCAATGATAATAATAATAGTAATTGCTAATTCATTTATTTATATACTTTTTTAACGTTGTTAAGAAACGTGAAGTAGTAAAATGTACGATGGAATTAATTGAGAATAATGCATTCGAAAATTTGGGCGTACATATGAATCGTATGCCCATACTTAAACATTTTATGTGCCGTACAGCTGGTGTTACGTTTCTTGGATGTTAAGTAACATTGGAAAAATTGCAAACAAGTGAAGACTGGCGAAATACTTCAAGATGACGGAAGTTGTAGTTCAAGAGATATGTGGGCTTACTATTGTAAAATTAGCACGCTACCTACCTTTACTTTTATGTTGACCAGAGCATATAAAATTTTATGATCGTTATAAGAATTTACATTTGCGCTTAGGCGAAATTGACGGTTTGTTCCATCGTTTGTGAAATGTGTTAAAACCGATTTAACAACGGAACTGTGTCGGAATGCAATAATTTTAAATACTTCATTTATTTTGATTCGACTGGTAAGTATTAAAGAATTGGTTTAGTAGTGGAAATGAAAAACAGAATATGGTGTGACAATGATAGTGATTTTCCTTTTTGGTATCGTATCATGCCGCTTCCTCTTCACTGATACCATTACGTATGTATCAGAGGTATATATCGGCCAATTTGACGATTTGCATATGCTGAAAACAAATACCTAAATATTTACCATTGGTGCCAGAGCCAGGCAATATTATCGGACGTAAAAACAAGCAGCAAAAATTCATGCAACAATTTGACATATGTGGAGCTTCTTAACTATAGCCGCAGCCGTAGCTGCTTCTGCTACGTAGTACTACTGTGCCTAGTATTACTGTTGCTGTAGGAGCTGGTGTAAATGCTGATGTAACTGCTGATCCTGACATTGATGCTACTGGTGATGCCGGTGCTTTTAGTGATGGTATCTTAGGCGATGATGCCGTTTTGAATAGCAATATTGATGATGTCAGTATTATTGGTGCTATCCTTGTACTTATTAGTTTTGCTGTACTTCATAGTGCTTTTGTCACCGTAACTTATTCTTATTCTGCCGCTATCTTTTTTTATTTATGTAATTTCCCTTCATATTCGTGCAGTCCGAATTGTTACTGAAGCTTGCCATGCCCTTATGGCTGTTTATAATAAAGCCACTGTCAATTCAAACAACAAAGATTTTAGTACCACTTTTGGTAATGCTGATGCTGTTTATAAATTTGAAAACGATAGCAATAGCGGTGAAGGAAAGAACACACAATCGTTATCAAAATATGGCGAATTACACCTCACCCTTGCTGTAATAAATAAATAATTGATATCGAAATTCTCTAGAAGTTTCTCTATTCCAAATATGGATATCCCACACAATTTATTGCATTCACATAAGAGCAACATTTTAAAAAAATGAATTCAAAATATTGCATCATTTTTTTAACATGAGCAACATGTTAAAAAAGTGAATTCAAAATATTGTAATATTTAGTCATCGGTGACATGGTTCTTTGTGAATGTTTAAATGAAATATTGATGGTATATGCAAGTCTCACCAATTTACAAAAATAAACCATATGAACCAAATCAAGTAAAAGATCGACGTAGTTGTTTATACTTCCCAAAAGAGAACTATAAAAATTACAGGAAAATGTGAATTATCCTAAACCCTCTTACATATTCGTGTATGTCAATGCATGCGTATGTATGAGTTCATATTTACATAATATTCATAATTTGCACAATAATTTCTGTAATTTCCACAATTTTTAAAGTTTTGCATAATATTTGAATGGCGCGAACCGTAGAGAAAAGCATTGAATGAATCAACAATGAAAAAAATTGGAACATATTTGTTTTATATATGTTTTATATATGTTCCCGGTAGTTAATTGTTGTTAATTAAAGTTATTAGTTTTATTATAATTTTTGTTATATATTATTTAGCATTTAGTATTAGTTTGTTTTAGTTTATTTTTAAATCTATAAGAGAAGTAGAAAATCATTATATATATATAATCCACGTAAATACTTACAATAGTCAGGCATGTTGTCGGTATGGAAGGAAGTAAATGTTTTCGTAATAAAACTAAATCAAAACTTTAATTAGAATCAGCTTACTCACGTAAATAGTAAAAATAATACCAATAAGCACTAATATGATCAGCAAGAATATAGAAAAAAAAGAGACACTGATCTATGTGGGAATTGATAATTCAATAAGAAACTGTTGTGTCTTGTATGTGTATTTTGGTGTTAAATGCATTTAAAATTTAACAGAAATTAATGTAAATATGAACTGCAAGATATAAATTGAAGCATTTGATATAACTCCCCAATACTATTGCATTGGGCATACGCAGAAAACAGCAGAATAACGAGGGTATTAGTGTTAATCGCACTAGATTTTAGAATACGACAAAGGTGCGTATTCACAATTATATCGTGAAACCGTCTGAGTAGTCATGAAATAATTGCGAAGTTTTGCGGGAAGAAATATGCATTTTAATTTATATTATTTGAATAAGTATTTAAAAACTGTGGCAATCTCTTTGGAAGATTTTGACTGCAAGGTTAAAAGGTACGGAAGTCATCGTCCTTAACCATTTCAGTATATATGATTAGACAGTAAAATCAGAAGTGATGGAATTTGAAATATAAAATTTGGTAAAAGTCGATTTAAGTCAGATTTTGCAAAATAATTTCGAATGACTCTTTAGCATATTTTAAGATAATATGTTCTAGACGGTTATAAAAGTTGTTCCTGATTCCGGCAGTTTGCAGTAAGATTCGTGTTTGGCCTTATTTATCAAATTTCGTGACAATATTTCGAAAATTGTGATGCATAGCTTGATACCATAATACCATCATCACCATGATTATCATATAAACGAGAAGGTTTCATTCGATTCAGAAGGTGATTTCTCAATCAATGGGCATTTAAAAACAAGTTGAAGCAATGTTAAAGTTCTTCTAGTGTTATATATAAGCGCATAAACTTTTAATAAGCAGGACCATTTATAGTGCAAAATATGAAAAGAGGTTGTATTGGAAAAGTTTGGAATTTTGGGTATTTATCAGAAAAAGTTGGAAGGTATGTTTGATCACGACGAAATCCTGAATTAATTTGGACATTTCTGTTGTTGGCATATTGGAAGTTCTTGGACGAAGGTTAGTATATAAAGGTGGACAATATTCGTCTGCTGCTGCGGTTACGTGGTAGCCTTAATTGTTATTGCAATAGTAAGAGTTTTATTTGATGTCATTTATTACATTGAAAATTGTAATTAGAAATTTTTCTTCCATCGCAGTGTTCGTAACTAAATACTTTACCGTGTTGTTAACTTTATGAATTGTCGAACACTTGTCAGAGTAAACATAATAAACAATAAATGAAAGTTTACGAAAAAAAAAATAATCCAAACTAAAAATGTATTTTTAACTTCTACATTATCCTTGTTGAACATTAATTTATATATTTATTACATATTGTAATGGCGGATAATTAATTAATTTATATATTTATTACAAATTGTAATGGTGGATAATCGTAAGTATAATGCATCTAACAGCAGTGAGTGATTGATATTAACAGAAATTTCGAGCCGCCATGTTTAAAAATGGACGTGTATGTAAACAGTGACGGGCCTATGTAGAATTGATCTGTGCTTCTTAATTTCAATGAATATAATAAATTAATTACAATAAAGAGAGACCCGCACATTTTTCCTCTCGTTAAGAGTTTAAAATAATTGAGGAAAACTTTTCCTAAACATAAGAATATTTAAAGTGAATTTGAAAGGAAATTCTGGCGTGGTAATTAGCAAAATTTTGCTTATTAATACACCAACCATTGTTACAGTAATAACTCTGTAATTGCTTCTACTGTATTAGATCAAAATCAGAAACAAAAACAATTAATGCAGGAAAAACAAACATGGCGAACAGTTGGGAAATAATTTGAATTCTCTCTACTCTATTCCAGCAGCACCAATGATAATAATAATAGTAATTGCTAATTCATTTATTTATATACTTTTTTAACGTTGTTAAGAAACGTGAAGTAGTAAAATGTACGATGGAATTAATTGAGAATAATGCATTCGAAAATTTGGGCGTACATATGAATCGTATGCCCATACTTAAACATTTTATGTGCCGTACAGCTGGTGTTACGTTTCTTGGATGTTAAGTAACATTGGAAAAATTGCAAACAAGTGAAGACTTCGCGTCACTGGCGAAATACTTCAAGATGACGGAAGTTGTAGTTCAAGAGATATGTGGGCTTACTATTGTAAAATTAGCACGCTACCTACCTTTACTCTTATGTTGACCAAAGCATACAAAATGTTATGATCGTTATAAGAATTTACATTTGCGCTTAGGCGAAATTGACGGTTTGTTCCATCGTTTGTGAAATGTGTTAAAACCGATTTAACAACGGAACTGTGTCGGAACCAATGCAATAATTTTAAATACTTCATTTATTTTGATTCGACTGGTAAGTATTAAAGAATTGGTTTAGTAGTGGAAATGAAAAACAGAATATGGTGTGACAATGATAGTGTTTTTCCTTTTTGGTATTGTATCATGCCGCTTCCTCTTCACTGATACCATTACGTATGTATCAGAGGTATATATCGGCCAATTTGACGATTTGCATATGCTGAAAACAAATACCTAAATATTTACCATTGGTGCCAGAGCCAGGCAATATTATCAGACGTAAAAACAAGCAGCAAAAATTCATGCAACAATTTGACATATGTGGAGCTTCTTAACTATAGCCGCAGCCGCAGCTGCTTCTGCTACGTAGTACTACTGTGCCTAGTACTACTGTTGCTGTAGGAGCTGGTGTAAATGCTGATGTAACTGCTGATCCTGACATTGATGCTACTGGTGATGCCGGTGCTTTTGGTGATGGTATCTTAGGCGATGATGCCGTTTTGAATAGCAATATTGATGATGTCAGTATTATTGGTGCTATCCTTGTACTTATTAGTTTTGCTGTTCCTCATAGTGCTTTTGTCACCGTAGCTTATTCTTATTCTGCCGCTATCTTTTTTTATTTATGTAATTTCCCTTCATATTCGTGCAGTCCGAATTGTTACTGAAGCTTGCCATGCCCTTATGGCTGCTTATAATAAAGCCACTGTCAATTCAAACAACAAAGATTTTAGTACCACTTTTGGTAATGCTGATGCTGTTTATAAATTTGAAAACGATAGCAATAGCGGTGAAGGAAAGAACACACAATCGTTATCAAAATATGGCGAATTACACCTCACCCTTGCTGTAATAAATAAATAATTGATATCGAAATTCTCTAGAAGTTTCTCTATTCCAAATATGGATATCCCACACAATTTATTGCATTCACATAAGAGCAACATTTTAAAAAAATGAATTCAAAATATTGCATCATTTTTTTAACATGAGCAACATGTTAAAAAAGTGAATTCAAAATATTGTAATATTTAGTCATCGGTGACATGGTTCTTTGTGAATGTTTAAATGAAATATTGATGGTATATGCAAGTCTCACCAATTTACAAAAATAAACCATATGAACCAAATCAAGTAAAAGATCGACGAAGTTGTTTATACTTCCCAAAAGAGAACTATAAAAATTACAGGAAAATGTGAATTATCCTAAACCCTCTTACATATTCGTGTATGTCAATGCATGCGTATGTATGAGTTCATATTTACATAATATTCATAATTTGCACAATAATTTCTGTAATTTCCACAATTTTTAAAGTTTTGCATAATATTTGAATGGCGCGAACCGTAGAGAAAAGCATTGAATGAATCAACAATGAAAAAAATTGGAACATATTTGTTTGTCTCTTTGTTTTATATATGTTTTATATATGTTCCCGGTAGTTAATTGATGTTAATTAAAGTTTTAGTTTTATTATAATTTTTGTTATATATTATTTAGCATTTAGTATTAGTTTGTTTTAGTTTATTTTTTATTTTTATAAGAGAAGTAGAAAATCATTATATATATATAATCCACGTAAATACTTACAATAGTCAGGCAAGTTGTCGGTATGGAAGGAAGTAAATGTTTTCGTAATAAAACTAAATCAAAACTTTAATTAGAATCAGCTTACTCACGTAAATAGTAAAAATAATACCAATAAGCACTAATATGATCAGCAAGAATATAGAAAAAAAAGAGACACTGATCTATGTGGGAATTGATAATTCAATAAGAAACTGTTGTGTCTTGTATGTGTATTTTGGTGTTAAATGCATTTAAAATTTAACAGAAATTAATGTAAATATGAACTGCAAGATATAAATTGAAGCATTTGATATAACTCCCCAATACTATTGCATTGGGCATACGCAGAAAACAGCAGAATAACGAGGGTATTAGTGTTAATCGCACTAGATTTTAGAATACGACAAAGGTGCGTATTCACAATTATATCGTGAAACCGTCTGAGTAGTCATGAAATAATTGCGAAGTTTTGCGGGAAGAAATATGCATTTTAATTTATATTATTTGAATAAGTATTTAAAAACTGTGGCAATCTCTTTGGAAGATTTTGACTGCAAGGTTAAAAGGTACGGAAGTCATCGTCCTTAACCATTTCAGTATATATGATTAGACAGTAAAATCAGAAGTGATGGAATTTGAAATATAAACTTTTGGTAAAAGTCGATTTAAGTCAGATTTTGCAAAATAATTTCGAATGACTCTTTAGCATATTTTAAGATAATATGTTCTAGACGGTTATAAAAGTTATTCCTGATTCCGGCAGTTTGCAGTAAGATTCGTGTTTGGCCTTATTTATGAAATTTCGTGACAATATTTCGAAAATTGTGATGCATAGCTTGATACCATAATACCATCATCACCATGATTATCATATAAACGAGAAGGTTTCATTCGATTCAGAAGGTGATTTCTCAATCAATGGGCATTTAAAAACAAGTTGAAGCAATGTTAAAGTTCTTCTAGTGTTATATATAAGCGCATAAACTTTTAATAAGCAAGACCATTTATAGTGGAAAATGTGAAAAGAGGTTGTATTGGAAAAGTTTGGAATTTTGGGTATTTATCAGAAAAAGTTGGAAGGTATGTTTGATCACGACGAAATCCTCAATTAATTTGGACATTTCTGTTGTTGACATATTGGAAGTTCTTGGACGAAGGTTAGTATATAAAGGTGGACATTTATTACATTGAAAATTGTAATTAGAAATTTTACTTCCATTTAAGAAATGTTCGTATAAAATGTAATCGCAGTGTTCGTAACTAAATACTTTACCGTGTTGTTAACTTTATGAATTGTCGAACACTTGTCAGAGTAAACATAATAAACAATAAATGAAAGTTTACGAAAAATGAAAAATAATCCAAAAATGTATTTTTAACTTCTACATTATCGTTGTTGAACATTAATTTATATATTTATTACGTATTGTAATGGCGGATAATTAATTAATTTATATATTTATTACAAATTGTAATGGTGGATAATCGTAAGTATAATGCATCTAACAGCAGTGAGTGATTGATATTAACAGAAATTTCGAGCCGCCATGTTTAAAAATGGACGTGTATGTAAATAGTGACGGGCCTATGTAGAATTGATCTGTGCTTCTTAATTTCAATGAATATAATAAATTAATTACAATAAAGAGAGACCCGCACATTTTTCCTCTCGTTAAGAGTTTAAAATAATTGAGGAAAACTTTTCCTAAACATAAGAATATTTAAAGTGAATTTGAAAGGAAATTCTGGCGTGGTAATTAGCAAAATTTTGCTTATTAATACACCAACCATTGCTACAGTAATAACTCTGTAATTGCTTCTACTGTATTAGATCAAAATCAGAAACAAAAACAATTAATGCAGGAAAAACAAACGGCGAACAGTTGGGAAATAATTTGAATTCTCTCTACTCTATTCCAGCAGCACCAATGATAATAATAATAGTAATTGCTAATTCATTTATTTATATACTTTTTTAACGTTGTTAAGAAACGTGAAGTAGTAAAATGTACGATGGAATTAATTGAGAATAATGCATTCGAAAATTTGGGCGTACATATGAATCGTATGCCCATACTTAAACATTTTATGTGCCGTACAGCTGGTGTTACGTTTCTTGGATGTTAAGTAACATTGGAAAAATTGCAAACAAGTGAAGACTGGCGAAATACTTCAAGATGACGGAAGTTGTAGTTCAAGAGATATGTGGGCTTACTATTGTAAAATTAGCACGCTACCTACCTTTACTTTTATGTTGACCAGAGCATATAAAATTTTATGATCGTTATAAGAATTTACATTTGCGCTTAGGCGAAATTGACGGTTTGTTCCATAGTTTGTTGAAATGTGTCAAAACCGATTTAACAACGAAACTGTGTCGGAATGCAATAATTTTAAATACTTCATTTATTTTGATTCGACTGGTAAGTATTAAAGAATTGGTTTAGTAGTGGAAATGAAAAACAGAATATGGTGTGACAATGATAGTGATTTTCCTTTTTGGTATCGTATCATGCCGCTTCCTCTTCACTGATACCATTACGTATGTATCAGAGGTATATATCGGCCAATTTGACGATTTGCATATGCTGAAAACAAATACCTAAATATTTACCATTGGTGCCAGAGCCAGGCAATATTATCAGACGTAAAAACAAGCAGCAAAAATTCATGCAACAATTTGACATATGTGGAGCTTCTTAACTATAGCCGCAGCCGTAGCTGCTTCTGCTACGTAGTACTACTGTGCCTAGTATTACTGTTGCTGTAGGAGCTGGTGTAAATGCTGATGTAACTGCTGATCCTGACATTGATGCTACTGGTGATGCCGGTGCTTTTAGTGATGGTATCTTAGGCGATGATGCCGTTTTGAATAGCAATATTGATGATGTCAGTATTATTGGTGCTATCCTTGTACTTATTAGTTTTGCTGTACTTCATAGTGCTTTTGTCACCGTAACTTATTCTTATTCTGCCGCTATCTTTTTTTATTTATGTAATTTCTCTTCATATTCGTGCAGTCCGAATTCTTACTGAAGCTTGCCATGCCCTTATGGCTGCTTATAATAAAGCCACTGTCAATTCAAACAACAAAGATTTTAGTACCACTTTTGGTAATGCTGATGCTGTTTATAAATTTGAAAACGATAGCAATAGCGGTGAAGGAAAGAACACACAATCGTTATCAAAATATGGCGAATTACACCTCACCCTTGCTGTAATAAATAAATAATTGATATCGAAATTCTCTAGAAGTTTCTCTATTCCAAATATGGATATCCCACACAATTTATTGCATTCACATAAGAGCAACATGTTAAAAAAATGAATTCAAAATATTGCATCATTTTTTTAACATGAGCAACATGTTAAAAAAGTGAATTCAAAATATTGTAATATTTAGTCATCGGTGACATGGTTCTTTGTGAATGTTTAAGTGAAATATTGATGGTATATGCAAGTCTCACCAATTTACAAAAATAAACCATATTAACCAAATCAAGTAAAAGATCGACGAAGTTGTTTATAGTTCCCAAAAGAGAACTATAAAAATTACAGGAAAATGTGAATTATCCTAAACCCTCTTACATATTCGTGTATGTCAATGCATGCGTATGTATGAGTTCATATTTACATAATATTCATAATTTGCACAATAATTTCTGTAATTTCCACAATTTTTAATATTTGAATGGCGCGAACGGTAGAGAAAAGCATTGAATGAATCAACAATGAAAAAAATTGGAACATATTTGTTTGTCTCTTTATTTTATATATGTTTTATATAGTTAATTGATGTTAATTAAAGTTATTAGTTTTATTATAATTTTTGTTATATATTATTTAGCATTTAGAATTAGTTTGTTTTAGTTTATTTTTTATTTCTATAAGAGAAGTAGAAAATCATTATATATATATAATCCACGTAAATACTTAAAATAGTCAGGCAAGTTGTCGGTATGGAAGGAAGTAAATGTTTTCGTAATAAAACTAAATCAAAACTTTAATTAGAATCAGCGTACTCACGTAAATAGTAAAAGTAATACCAATAAGCACTAATATGATCAGAAAGAATATAGAAAAAAAGAGACACTGATCTATGTGGGAATTGATAATTCAATAAGAAACTGTTGTGTCTTGTATGTGTATTTTGGTGTTAAATGCATTTAAAATTTAACAGAAATTAATGCAAATATGAACTGCAAGATATAAATTGAAGCATTTGATATAACTCCCCAATACTATTGCAATAGTAAGAGTTTTATTTGATGTCATTTATTACATTGAAAATTGTAATTAGAAATTTTTCTTCCATTTAAGAAATGTTCGTATAAAATGTAATCGCAGTGTTCGTAACTAAATACTTTACCGTGTTGTTAACTTTATGAATTGTTTAACACTTGTCAGAGTAAACATAATAAACAATAAATGAAAGTTTACGAAAAAAAAGAAAAATAATCCATACTAAAAATGTATTTTTAACTTATACATTATCCTTGTTGAACATTAATTTATATATTTATTACATATTGTAATGGCGGATAATTAATTAATTTATATATTTATTACAAATTGTAATGGTGGATAATCGTAAGTATAATGCACCTAACAGCAGTGAGTGATTGATATTAACAGAAATTTCGAGCCGCCATGTTTAAAAATGGACGTGTATGTAAATAGTGATGGGCCTATGTAGAATTGATCTGTGCTTCTTAATTTCAATGAATATAATAAATTAATTACAATAAAGAGAGACCTGCACATTTTTCCTATCGTTAAGAGTTTAAAATAATTGAGGAAAACTTTTCCTAAACATAAGAATATTTAAAGTAAATTTGAAAGGAAATTCTGGCGTGGTAATTAGCAAAATTTTGCTTATTAATACACCAACCATTGTTACAGTAATAACTCTGTAGTTGCTTCTACTGTATTAGATCAAAATCAGAAACAAAAACAATTAATGCAGGAAAAACAAACATGGCGAACAGTTGGGAAATAATTTGAATTCTCTCTACTCTATTCCAGCAGCACCAATGATAATAATAATAGTAATTGCTAATTCATTTATTTATATACTTTTTTAACGTTGTTAAGAAACGTGAAGTAATAAAATGTACGATGGAATTAATTGAGAATAATGCATTCGAAAATTTGGGCGTATATATGAATCGTATGCCCATACTTAAACATTTTATGTGCCGTGCAGCTGGTGTTACGTTTCTTTGATGTTAAGTAACATTGGAAAAATTGCAAACAAGTGAAGACTTCGCGTCACTGGCGAAATACTTCAAGATGACGAAAGTTGTAGTTCAAGAGATATGTGGGCTTACTATTGTAAAATTAGCACGCTACCTACCTTTACTCTTATGTTGACCAAAGCATACAAAATGTTATGATCGTTATAAGAATTTACATTTGCGCTTAGGCGAAATTGACGGTTTGTTCCATCGTTTGTGAAATGTGTTAAAACCGATTTAACAACGGAACTGTGTCGGAAC
Organism: Melophagus ovinus; assembly: GCA_023089585.1. Classification (NCBI taxonomy): domain Eukaryota; kingdom Metazoa; phylum Arthropoda; class Insecta; order Diptera; family Hippoboscidae; genus Melophagus; species Melophagus ovinus. Next base: position 114,165 of record JAKKIB010000263.1, on the reverse strand, counting down.
CAATGCAATAATTTTAAATACTTCATTTATTTTGATTCGACTGGTAAGTATTAAAGAATTGGTTTAGTAGTGGAAACGAAAAACAGAATATGGTGTGACAATGATAGTGATTTTCCTTTTTGGTATTGTATCATGCCGCTTCCTCTTCACTGATACCATTACGTATGTATCAGAGGTATATATCGGCCAATTTGACGATTTGCATATGCTGAAAACAAATACCTAAATATTTACCATTGGTGCCAGAGCCAAGCAATATTATCGGACGTAAAAACAAGCAGCAAAAATTCATGCAACAATTTGACATATGTGGAGCTTCTTAACTATAGCCGCAGCCGCAGCTGCTTCTGCTACGTAGTACTACTGTGCCTAGTACTACTGTTGCTGTAGGAGCTGGTGTAAATGCTGATGTAACTGCTGATCCTGACATTGATGCTACTGGTGATGCCGGTGCTTTTAGTGATGGTATCTTAGGCGATGATGCCGTTTTGAATAGCAATATTGATGATGTCAGTATTATTGGTGCTATCCTTGTACTTATTAGTTTTGCTGTACCTCATAGTGCTTTTGTCACCGTAACTTATTCTTATTCTGCCGCTATCTTTTTTATTTATGTAATTTCCCTTCATATTCGTGCAGTCCGAATTGTTACTGAAGCTTGCCATGCCCTTATGGCTGCTTATAATAAAGCCACTGTCAATTCAAACAACAAAGATTTTAGTACCACTTTTGGTAATGCTGATGCTGTTTATAAATTTGAAAACGATAGCAATAGCGGTGAAGGAAAGAACACACAATCGTTATCAAAATATGGCGAATTACACCTCACCCTTGCTGTAATAAATAAATAATTGATATCGAAATTCTCTAGAAGTTTCTCTATTCCAAATATGGATATCCCACACAATTTATTGCATTCACATAAGAGCAACATTTTAAAAAAATGAATTCAAAATATTGCATCATTTTTTTAACATGAGCAACATGTTAAAAAAGTGAATTCAAAATATTGCAACATTTAGTCATCGGTGACATGGTTCTTTGTGAATGTTTAAATGAAATATTGATGGTATATGCAAGTCTCACCAATTTACAAAAATAAACCATATGCACCAAATCAAGTAAAAGATCGACGAAGTTGTTTATAGTTCTCAAAAGGGAACTATAAAAATTACAGGAAAATGTGAATTATCCTAAACCCTCTTACATATTCGTGTATGTCAATGCATGCGTATGTATGAGTTCATATTTACATAATATTCATAATTTGCACAATAAATTCTGTAATTTCCACAATTTTTAAAGTTTTGCATAATATTTGAATGGCGCGAACCGTAGAGAAAAGCATTGAATGAATCAACAATGAAAAAAATTGGAACATATTTGTTTGTCTCTTTATTTTATATATGTTTTATATATGTTCCCGGTAGTTAATTGATGTTAATTAAAGTTATTAGTTTTATTATAATTTTTGTTATATATTATTTAGCATTTAGTATTAGTTTGTTTTAGTTTAAATTTTATTTCTATAAGAGAAGTAGACAATCATTATATATATATAATCCACGTAAATACTTACATTACTCAGGCAAGTTGTCGGTATGGAAAGAAGTAAATGTTTTCGTAATAAAACTAAATCAAAACTTTAATTAGAATCAGCGTACTCACGTAATTAGTAAAAATAATACCAATAAGCACTAATATGATCAGCAAGAATATAGAAAAAAAGAGACACTGATCTATGTGGGAATTGATAATTCAATAAGAAACTGTTGTGTCTTGTATGTGTATTTTGGTGTTAAATGCATTTAAAATTTAACAGAAATTAATGTAAATATGAACTGCAAGATATAAATTGAAGCATTTGATATAACTCCCCAATACTATTGCATTGGGCATACGCAGAAAACGGCAGAATAACGAGGGTATTAGTGTTAATCGCACTAGATTTTAGAATACGACAAAGGTGCGTATCCACAATTATATCGTGAAACCGTCTGAGTAGTCATGAAATAATTGCGACGTTTTGCGGGAAGAAATATGCATTTTAATTTATATTATTTGAATAAGTATTTAAAAACTGTGGCAATCTCTTTGGAAGATTTTGACTGCAAGGTTAAAAGGTACGGAAGTCATCGTCCTTAACCATTTCAGTATATATGATTAGACAGTAAAATCAGAAGTGATGGAATTTGAAATATAAACTTTTGGTAAAAGTCGATTTAAGTCAGATTTTGCAAAATAATTTCGAATGACTCTTTAGCATATTTTAAGATAATATGTTCTAGACGGTTATAAAAGTTATTCCTGATTCCGGCAGTTTGCAGTAAGATTCGTGTTTGGCCTTATTTATGAAATTTCGTGACAATATTTCGAAAATTGTGATGCATAGCTTGATACCATAATACCATCATCACCATGATTATCATATAAACGAGAAGGTTTCATTCGATTCAGAAGGTGATTTCTCAATCAATGGGCATTGAAAAACAAGTTGAAGCAATGTTAAAGTTCTTCTAGTGTTATATATAAGCGCATAAACTTTTAATAAGCAGGACCATTTATAGTGCAAAATACGAAAAGAGGTTGCATTGGAAAAGTTTGGAATTTTGGGTATTTATCAGAAAAAGTTGGAAGGTATGTTTGATCACGACGAAATCCTGAATTAATTTGGACATTTCTGTTGTTGGCATATTGGAAGTTCTTGGACGAAGGTTAGTATATAAAGGTGGACAATATTCGTCAGCTGTTTACGTTTACGTGGTAGCCTTAATTGTTATTGCAATAGTAAGAGTTTTATTTGATGTCATTTATTACATTGAAAATTGTAATTAGAAATTTTTCTTCCATTTAAGAAATGTTCATATAAAATGTAATCGCAGTGTTCGTAACTAAATACTTTACCGTGTTGTTAACTTTATGAATTGTTTAACACTTGTCAGAGTAAACATAATAAACAATAAATGAAAGTTTACGAAAAAAAAGAAAAATAATCCATACTAAAAATGTATTTTTAACTTCTACATTATCCTTGTTGAACATTAATTTATATATTTATTACATATTGTAATGGCGGATAATTAATTAATTTATATATTTATTACAAATTGTAATGGTGGATAATCGTAAGTATAATGCACCTAACAGCAGTGAGTGATTGATATTAACAAAAATTTCGAGCCGCCATGTTTAAAAATGGACGTGTATGTAAACAGTGACGGGCCTATGTAGAATTGATCTGTGCTTCTTAATTTCAATGAATATAATAAATTAATTACAATAAAGAGAGACCCGCACATTTTTCCTCTCGTTAAGAGTTTAAAATAATTGAGGAAAACTTTTCCTAAACATAAGAATATTTAAAGTGAATTTGAAAGGAAATTCTGGCGTGGTAATTAGCAAAATTTTGCTTATTAATACACCAACCATTGCTACAGTAATAACTCTGTAATTGCTTCTACTGTATTAGATCAAAATCAGAAACAAAAACAATTAATGCAGGAAAAACAAACGGCGAACAGTTGGGAAATAATTTGAATTCTCTCTACTCTATTCCAGCAGCACCAATGATAATAATAATAGTAATTGCTAATTCATTTATTTATATACTTTTTTAACGTTGTTAAGAAACGTGAAGTAGTAAAATGTACGATGGAATTAATTGAGAATAATGCATTCGAAAATTTGGGCGTACATATGAATCGTATGCCCATACTTAAACATTTTATGTGCCGTACAGCTGGTGTTACGTTTCTTGGATGTTAAGTAACATTGGAAAAATTGCACACAAGTGAAGACTGGCGAAATACTTCAAGATGACGGAAGTTGTAGTTCAAGAGATATGTGGGCTTACTATTGTAAAATTAGCACGCTACCTACCTTTACTTTTATGTTGACCAGAGCATATAAAATTTTATGATCGTTATAAGAATTTACATTTGCGCTTAGGCGAAATTGACGGTTTGTTCCATAGTTTGTGAAATGTGTCAAAACCGATTTAACAATGGAACTGTGTCGGAGTGCAATAATTTTAAATACCTCATTTATTTTGCTTCGACTGGTAAGTATTAAAGAATTGGTTTAGTAGTGGAAATGAAAAACAGAATATGGTGTGACAATGATAGTGATTTTCCTTTTTGGTATCGTATCATGCCGCTTCCTCTTCACTTATACCATTACGTATGTATCAGAGGTATATATCGGCCAATTTGACGATTTGCATATGCTGAAAACAAATACCTAAATATTTACCATTGGTGCCAGAGCCAGGCAATATTATCAGACGTAAAAACAAGCAGCAAAAATTCATGCAACAATTTGACATATGTGGAGCTTCTTAACTATAGCCGCAGCCGTAGCTGCTTCTGCTACGTAGTACTACTGTGCCTAGTATTACTGTTGCTGTAGGAGCTGGTGTAAATGCTGATGTAACTGCTGATCCTGACATTGATGCTACTGGTGATGCCGGTGCTTTTAGTGATGGTATCTTAGGCGATGATGCCGTTTTGAATAGCAATATTGATGATGTCAGTATTATTGGTGCTATCCTTGTACTTATTAGTTTTGCTGTACTTCATAGTGCTTTTGTCACCGTAACTTATTCTTATTCTGCCGCTATCTTTTTTTATTTATGTAATTTCTCTTCATATTCGTGCAGTCCGAATTCTTACTGAAGCTTGCCATGCCCTTATGGCTGCTTATAATAAAGCCACTGTCAATTCAAACAACAAAGATTTTAGTACCACTTTTGGTAATGCTGATGCTGTTTATAAATTTGAAAACGATAGCAATAGCGGTGAAGGAAAGAACACACAATCGTTATCAAAATATGGTGAATTACACCTCACCCTTGCTGTAATAAATAAATAATTGATATCGAAATTCTCTAGAAGTTTCTCTATTCCAAATATGGATATCCCACACAATTTATTGCATTCACATAAGAGCAACATGTTAAAAAAATGAATTCAAAATATTGCATCATTTTTTTAACATGAGCAACATGTTAAAAAAGTGAATTCAAAATATTGTAATATTTAGTCATCGGTGACATGGTTCTTTGTGAATGTTTAAATGAAATATTGATGGTATATGCAAGTCTCACCAATTTACAAAAATAAACCATATGCACCAAATCAAGTAAAAGATCGACGAAGTTGTTTATAGTTCTCAAAAGAGAACTATAAAAATTACAGGAAAATGTGAATTATCCTAAACCCTCTTACATATTCGTGTATGTCAATGCATGCGTATGTATGAGTTCATATTTACATAATATTCATAATTTGCACAATAATTTCTGTAATTTCCACAATTTTTAAAGTTTTGCATAATATTTGAATGGCGCGAACGGTAGAGAAAAGCATTGAATGAATCAACAATGAAAAAAATTGGAACATATTTGTTTGTCTCTTTATTTTATATATGTTTATATAGTTAATTGATGTTAATTAAAGTTATTAGTTTTATTATAATTTTTGTTATATATTATTTAGCATTTAGAATTAGTTTGTTTTAGTTTATTTTTTATTTCTATAAGAGAAGTAGAAAATCATTATATATATATAATCCACGTAAATACTTACAATAGTCAGGCAAGTTGTCGGTATGGAAGGAAGTAAATGTTTTCGTAATAAAACTAAATCAAAACTTTAATTAGAATCAGCGTACTCACGTAAATAGTAAAAGTAATACCAATAAGCACTAATATGATCAGCAAGAATATAGAAAAAAAGAGACACTGATCTATGTGGGAATTGATAATTCAATAAGAAACTGTTGTGTCTTGTATGTGTATTTTGGTGTTAAATGCATTTAAAATTTAACAGAAATTAATGCAAATATGAACTGCAAGATATAAATTGAAGCATTTGATATAACTCCCCAATACTATTGCAATAGTAAGAGTTTTATTTGATGTCATTTATTACATTGAAAATTGTAATTAGAAATTTTTCTTCCATTTAAGAAATGTTCGTATAAAATGTAATCGCAGTGTTCGTAACTAAATACTTTACCGTGTTGTTAACTTTATAAATTGTCGAACACTTGTCAGAGTAAACATAATAAACAATAAATGAAAGTTTACGAAAAAAAAGAAAAATAATCCAAACTAAAAATGTATTTTTAACTTATACATTATCCTTGTTGAACATTAATTTATATATTTATTACATATTGTAATGGCGGATAATTAATTAATTTATATATTTATTACAAATTGTAATGGGGGATAATCGTAAATATAATACATCTAACAGCAGTGAGTGATTGATATTAACAGAAATTTCGAGCCGCCATGTTTAAAAATGGACGTGTATGTAAATAGTGATGGGCCTATGTAGAATTGATCTGTGCTTCTTAATTTCAATGAATATAATAAATTAATTACAATAAAGAGAGACCTGCACATTTTTCCTATCGTTAAGAGTTTAAAATAATTGAGGAAAACTTTTCCTAAACATAAGAATATTTAAAGTAAATTTGAAAGGAAATTCTGGCGTGGTAATTAGCAAAATTTTGCTTATTAATACACCAACCATTGTTACAGTAATAACTCTGTAATTGCTTCTACTGTATTAGATCAAAATCAGAAACAAAAACAATTAATGCAGGAAAAACAAACATGGCGAACTGTTGGGAAATAATTTGAATTCTTTCCACTCTATTCCAGCAGCACCAATGATAATAATAATAGTAATTGCTAATTCATTTATTTATATACTTTTTTAACGTTGTTAAGAAACGTGAAGTAGTAAAATGTACGATGGAATTAATTGAGAATAATGCATTCGAAAATTTGGGCGTACATATGAATCGTATGCCCATACTTAAACATTTTATGTGCCGTACAGCTGGTGTTACGTTTCTTGGATGTTAAGTAACATTGGAAAAATTGCACACAAGTGAAGACTGGCGAAATACTTCAAGATGACGGAAGTTGTAGTTCAAGAGATATGTGGGCTTACTATTGTAAAATTAGCACGCTACCTACCTTTACTTTTATGTTGACCAGAGCATATAAAATTTTATGATCGTTATAAGAATTTACATTTGCGCTTAGGCGAAATTGACGGTTTGTTCCATCGTTTGTGAAATGTGTTAAAACCGATTTAACAATGGAACTGTGTCGGAGTGCAATAATTTTAAATACCTCATTTATTTTGCTTCGACTGGTAAGTATTAAAGAATTGGTTTAGTAGTGGAAATGAAAAACAGAATATGGTGTGACAATGATAGTGATTTTCCTTTTTGGTATTGTATCATGCCGCTTCCTCTTCACTGATACCATTACGTATGTATCAGAGGTATATATCGGCCAATTTGACGATTTGCATATGCTGAAAACAAATACCTAAATATTTACCATTGGTGCCAGAGCCAGGCAATATTATCAGACGTAAAAACAAGCAGCAAAAATTCATGCAACAATTTGACATATGTGGAGCTTCTTAACTATAGCCGCAGCCGTAGCTGCTTCTGCTACGTAGTACTACTGTGCCTAGTATTACTGTTGCTGTAGGAGCTGGTGTAAATGCTGATGTAACTGCTGATCCTGACATTGATGCTACTGGTGATGCCGGTGCTTTTAGTGATGGTATCTTAGGCGATGATGCCGTTTTGAATAGCAATATTGATGATGTCAGTATTATTGGTGCTATCCTTGTACTTATTAGTTTTGCTGTACCTCATAGTGCTTTTGTCACCGTAACTTATTCTTATTCTGCCGCTATCTTTTTTTATTTATGTAATTTCCCTTCATATTCGTGCAGTCCGAATTGTTACTGAAGCTTGCCATGCCCTTATGGCTGCTTATAATAAAGCCACTGCCAATTCAAACAACAAAGATTTTAGTACCACTTTTGGTAATGCTGATGCTGTTTATAAATTTGAAAACGATAGCAATAGCGGTGAAGGAAAGAACACACAATCGTTATCAAAATATGGCGAATTACACCTCACCCTTGCTGTAATAAATAAATAATTGATATCGAAATTCTCTAGAAGTTTCTCTATTCCAAATATGGATATCCCACACAATTTATTGCATTCACATAAGAGCAACATGTTAAAAAAATGAATTCAAAATATTGCATCATTTTTTTAACATGAGCAACATGTTAAAAAAGTGAATTCAAAATATTGTAATATTTAGTCATCGGTGACATGGTTCTTTGTGAATGTTTAAATGAAATATTGATGGTATATGCAAGTCTCACCAATTTACAAAAATAAACCATATGCACCAAATCAAGTAAAAGATCGACGAAGTTGTTTATAGTTCTCAAAAGAGAACTATAAAAATTACAGGAAAATGTGAATTATCCTAAACCCTCTTACATATTCGTGTATGTCAATGCATGCGTATGTATGAGTTCATATTTACATAATATTCATAATTTGCACAATAATTTCTGTAATTTCCACAATTTTTAAAGTTTTGCATAATATTTGAATGTCGCGAACCGTAGAAAAAAGCATTGAATGAATCAACAATGAAAAAAATTGGAACATATTTGTTTGTCTCTTTGTTTTATATATGTTTTATATATGTTCCCGGTAGTTAATTGATGTTAATTAAAGTTATTAGTTTTATTATAATTTTTGTTATATATTATTTAGCATTTAGTATTAGTTTGTTTTAGTTTATTTTTTATTTCTATAAGAGAAGTAGAAAATCATTATATATATATAATCCACGTAAATACTTACAATAGTCAGGCAAGTTGTCGGTATGGAAGGAAGTAAATGTTTTCGTAATAAAACTAAATCAAAACTTTAATTAGAATCAGCGTACTCACGTAAATAGTAAAAATAATACCAATAAGCACTAATATGATCAGCAAGAATATAGAAAAAAAAGAGACACTGATCTATGTGGGAATTGATAATTCAATAAGAAACTGTTGTGTCTTGTATGTGTATTTTGGTGTTAAATGCATTTAAAATTTAACAGAAATTAATGTAAATATGAACTGCAAGATATAAATTGAAGCATTTGATATAACTCCCCAATACTATTGCATTGGGCATACGCAGAAAACAGCAGAATAACGAGGGTATTAGTGTTAATCGCACTAGATTTTAGAATACAACAAAGCTGCGTATCCACAATTATATCGTGAAACCGTCTGAGTAGTCATGAAATAATTGCGAAGTTTTGCGGGAAGAAATATGCATTTTAATTTATATTATTTGAATAAGTATTTAAAAACTGTGGCAATCTCTTTGGAAGATTTTGACTGCAAGGTTAAAAGGTACGGAAGTCATCGTCCTTAACCATTTCAGTATATATGATTAGACAGTAAAATCAGAAGTGATGGAATTTGAAATATAAAATTTGGTAAAAGTCGATTTAAGTCAGATTTTGCAAAATAATTTCGAATGACTCTTTAGCATATTTTAAGATAATATGTTCTAGACGGTTATTAAAGTTGTTCCTGATTCCGGCAGTTTGCAGTAAGATTCGTGTTTGGCCTTATTTATGAAATTTCGTGACAATATTTCGAAAATTGTGATGCATAGCTTGATACCATAATACCATCATCACCATGATTATCATATAAACGAGAAGGTTTCATTCGATTCAGAAGGTGATTTCTCAATCAATGGGCTTTTAAAAACAAGTTGAAGCAATGTTAAAGTTCTTCTAGTGTTATATATAAGCGCATAAACTTTTAATAAGCAGGACCATTTATAGTGCAATATATGAAAAAAGGTTGTATTGGAAAAGTTTGGAATTTTGGGTATTTATCAGAAAAAGTTGGAAGGTATGTTTGATCACGACGAAATCCTGAATTAATTTGGACATTTCTGTTGTTGGCATATTGGAAGTTCTTGGACGAAGGTTAGTATATAAAGGTGGACAATATTCGTCTGGTGCTGCGGTTACGTGGTAGCCTTAATTGTTATTGCAATAGTAAGAGTTTTATTTGATGTCATTTATTACATTGAAAATTGTAATTAGAAATTTTTCTTCCATTTAAGAAATGTTCATAAAAAATGTAATCGCAGTGTTCGTAACTAAATACTTTACCGTGTTGTTAACTTTATGAATTGTTTAACACTTGTCAGAGTAAACATAATAAACAATAAATGAAAGTTTACGAAAAAAAAGAAAAATAATCCATACTAAAAATGTATTTTTAACTTCTACATTATCCTTGTTGAACATTAATTTATATATTTATTACATATTGTAATGGCGGATAATTAATTAATTTATATATTTATTACAAATTGTAATGGTGGATAATCGTAAGTATAATGCACCTAACAGCAGTGAGTGATTGATATTAACAAAAATTTCGAGCCGCCATGTTTAAAAATGGACGTGTATGTAAATAGTGATGGGCCTATGTAGAATTGATCTGTGCTTCTTAATTTCAATGAATATAATAAATTAATTACAATAAAGAGAGACCCGCACATTTTTCCTCTCGTTAAGAGTTTAAAATAATTGAGGAAAACTTTTCCTAAACATAAGAATATTTAAAGTGAATTTGAAAGGAAATTCTGGCGTGGTAATTAGCAAAATTTTGCTTATTAATACACCAACCATTGCTACAGTAATAACTCTGTAATTGCTTCTACTGTATTAGATCAAAATCAGAAACAAAAACAATTAATGCAGGAAAAACAAACGGCGAACAGTTGGGAAATAATTTGAATTCTCTCTACTCTATTCCAGCAGCACCAATGATAATAATAATAGTAATTGCTAATTCATTTATTTATATACTTTTTTAACGTTGTTAAGAAACGTGAAGTAGTAAAATGTACGATGGAATTAATTGAGAATAATGCATTCGAAAATTTGGGCGTACATATGAATCGTATGCCCATACTTAAACATTTTATGTGCCGTACAGCTGGTGTTACGTTTCTTGGATGTTAAGTAACATTGGAAAAATTGCACACAAGTGAAGACTGGCGAAATACTTCAAGATGACGGAAGTTGTAGTTCAAGAGATATGTGGGCTTACTATTGTAAAATTAGCACGCTACCTACCTTTACTTTTATGTTGACCAGAGCATATAAAATTTTATGATCGTTATAAGAATTTACATTTGCGCTTAGGCGAAATTGACGGTTTGTTCCATCGTTTGTGAAATGTGTTAAAACCGATTTAACAACGGAACTGTGTCGGAACCAATGCAATAATTTTAAATACTTCATTTATTTTGATTCGACTGGTAAGTATTAAAGAATTGGTTTAGTAGTGGAAATGAAACACAGAATATGGTGTGACAATGATAGTGATTTTCCTTTTTGGTATTGTATCATGCCGCTTCCTTTTCACTGATACCATTACGTATGTATCAGAGGTATATATCGGCCAATTTGACGATTTGCATATGCTGAAAACAAATACCTAAATATTTACCATTGGTGCCAGAGCCAGGCAATATTATCAGACGTAAAAACAAGCAGCAAAAATTCATGCAACAATTTGACATATGTGGAGCTTCTTAACTATAGCCGCAGCTGTAGCTGCTTCTGCTACGTAGTACTACTGTGCCTAGTATTACTGTTGCTGTAGGAGCTGGTGTAAATGCTGATGTAACTGCTGATCCTGACATTGATGCTACTGGTGATGCCGGTGCTTTTAGTGATGGTATCTTAGGCGATGATGCCGTTTTGAATAGCAATATTGATGATGTCAGTATTATTGGTGCTATCCTTGTACTTATTAGTTTTGCTGTACTTCATAGTGCTTTTGTCACCGTAACTTATTCTTATTCTGCCGCTATCTTTTTTTATTTATGTAATTTCTCTTCATATTCGTGCAGTCCGAATTGTTACTGAAGCTTGCCATGCCCTTATGGCTGCTTATAATAAAGCCACTGTCAATTCAAACAACAAAGATTTTAGTACCACTTTTGGTAATGCTGATGCTGTTTATAAATTTGAAAACGATAGCAATAGCGGTGAAGGAAAGAACACACAATCGTTATCAAAATATGGCGAATTACACCTCACCCTTGCTGTAATAAATAAATAATTGATATCGAAATTCTCTAGAAGTTTCTCTATTCCAAATATGGATATCCCACACAATTTATTGCATTCACATAAAAGCAACATGTTAAAAAAATGAACTCAAAATATTGCATCATTTTTTTAACATGAGCAACATGTTAAAAAAGTGAATTCAAAATATTGCAAAATTTAGTCATCGGTGACATGGTTCTTTGTGAATGTTTAAATGAAATATTGATGGTATATGCAAGTCTCACCAATTTACAAAAATAAACCATATGCACCAAATCAAGTAAAAGATCGACGAAGTTGTTTATAGTTCTCAAAAGAGAACTATAAAAATTACAGGAAAATGTGAATTATCCTAAACCCTCTTACATATTCGTGTATGTCAATGCATGCGTATGTATGAGTTCATATTTACATAATATTCATAATTTGCACAATAATTTCTGTAATTTCCACAATTTTTAAAGTTTTGCATAATATTTGAATGGCGCGAACCATAAAGAAAAGCATTGAATGAATCAACAATGAAAAAAATTGGAACATATTTGTTTGTCTCTTTGTTTTATATATGTTTTATATATGTTCCCGGTAGTTAATTGATGTTAATTAAAGTTATTAGTTTTATTATAATTTTTGTTATATATTATTTAGCATTTAGTATTAGTTTGTTTTAGTTTATTTTTTATTTCTATAAGAGAAGTAGAAAATCATTATATATATATAATCCACGTAAATACTTACAATAATCAGGCAAGTTGTCGGTATGGAAGGAAGTAAATGTTTTCGTAATAAAACTAAATCAAAACTTTAATTAGAATCAGCTTACTCACGTAAATAGTAAAAATAATACCAATAAGCACTAATATGATCAGCAAGAATATAGAAAAAAAGAGACACTGATCTATGTGGGAATTGATAATTCAATAAGAAACTGTTGTGTCTTGTATGTGTATTTTGGTGTTAAATGCATTTAAAATTTAACAGAAATTAATGTAAATATGAACTGCAAGATATAAATTGAAGCATTTGATATAACTCCCCAATACTATTGCATTGGGCATACGCAGAAAACAGCAGAATAACGAGGGTATTAGTGTTAATCGCACTAGATTTTAGAATACGACAAAGGTGCGTATTCACAATTATATCGTGAAACCGTCTGAGTAGTCATGAAATAATTGCGAAGTTTTGCGGGAAGAAATATGCATTTTAATTTATATTATTTGAATAAGTATTTAAAAACTGTGGCAATCTCTTTGGAAGATTTTGACTGCAAGGTTAAAAGGTACGGAAGTCATCGTCCTTAACCATTTCAGTATATATGATTAGACAGTAAAATCAGAAGTGATGGAATTTGAAATATAAAATTTGGTAAAAGTCGATTTAAGTCAGATTTTGCAAAATAATTTCGAATGACTCTTTAGCATATTTTAAGATAATATGTTCTAGACGGTTATTAAAGTTGTTCCTGATTCCGGCAGTTTGCAGTAAGATTCGTGTTTGGCCTTATTTATGAAATTTCGTGACAATATTTCGAAAATTGTGATGCATAGCTTGATACCATAATACCATCATCACCATGATTATCATATAAACGAGAAGGTTTCATTCGATTCAGAAGGTGATTTCTCAATCAATGGGCTTTTAAAAACAAGTTGAAGCAATGTTAAAGTTCTTCTAGTGTTATATATAAGCGCATAAACTTTTAATAAGCAGGACCATTTATAGTGCAAAATACGAAAAGAGGTTGCATTGGAAAAGTTTGGAATTTTGGGTATTTATCAGAAAAAGTTGGAAGGTATGTTTGATCACGACGAAATCCTGAATTAATTTGGACATTTCTGTTGTTGGCATATTGGAAGTTCTTGGACGAAGGTTAGTATATAAAGGTGGACAATATTCGTCAGCTGTTTACGTTTACGTGGTAGCCTTAATTGTTATTGCAATAGTAAGAGTTTTATTTGATGTCATTTATTACATTGAAAATTGTAATTAGAAATTTTTCTTCCATTTAAGAAATGTTCATATAAAATGTAATCGCAGTGTTCGTAACTAAATACTTTACCGTGTTGTTAACTTTATGAATTGTTTAACATTTGTCAGAGTAAACATAATAAACAATAAATGAAAGTTTACGAAAAAAAAGAAAAATAATCCATACTAAAAATGCATTTTTAACTTCTACATTATCCTTGTTGAACATTAATTTATATATTTATTACATATTGTAATGGCGGATAATTAATTAATTTATATATTTATTACAAATTGTAATGGTGGATAATCGTAAGTATAATGCATCTAACAGCAGTGAGTGATTGATATTAACAGAAATTTCGAGCCGCCATGTTTAAAAATGGACGTGTATGTAAACAGAACGTGAAGTAGTAAAATGTACGATGGAATTAATTGAGAATAATGCATTCGAAAATTTGGGCGTACATATGAATCGTATGCCCATACTTAAACATTTTATGTGCCGTACAGCTGGTGTTACGTTTCTTGGATGTTAAGTAACATTGGAAAAATTGCAAACAAGTGAAGACTTCGCGTCACTGGCGAAATACTTCAAGATGACGAAAGTTGTAGTTCAAGAGATATGTGGGCTTACTATTGTAAAATTAGCACGCTACCTACCTTTACTCTTATGTTGACCAAAGCATAATAAATGTTATGAGCGTTATAAGAATTTACACTTGCGCTTAGGCGAAATTGACGGTTTGTTCCATCGTTTGTGAAATGTGTTAAAACCGATTTAACAACGGAACTGTGTCGGAACCAATGCAATAATTTTAAATACTTCATTTATTTTGATTCGACTAGTAAGTATTAAAGAATTGGTTTAGTAGTGGAAATGAAAAACAGAATATGGTGTGACAATGATAGTGATTTTCCTTTTTGGTATTGTATCATGCCGCTTCCTCTTCACTGATACCATTACATATGTATCAGAGGTATATATCGACCAATTTAACGATTAGCATATGCTGAAAACAAATTTTATAAAGTATGTACCTAAATATTTAGCATTGGTGCCAGAGCCAGGCAATATTATCGGACGTAAAAACAAGCAGCAAAAATTCATGCAACAATTTGGCATATCTGAAGCTTCTTAACTAAAGCCGCAGCCGCAGCTACTTATGCTACTACAGTGCCTAGTATTACTGTTACTGTAGGAGCTGGTGTAAATGCTGCTGTAACTGCTGATGCTGACGTTGATGCTACTTGTGATATCGGTGCTTTTAGTGATGATGCAGTTTTGAATAGTAATATTGATGATGTCAGTATTATTGGTGCTATCCTTGTACTTATTAGTTTTGCTGTACCTCATAGTGCTTTTGTCACCGTAACTTATCCTTATTCTGCTGCGGTCCTTATTGTTGCCGTTGAAGTTATTTTTATCTATGTAATATCCCTTCTTATTCTTATTTCCTTCTTACACTTTTTGAATTCTATACTATATAGAAACTGGTTTAATATATGTTTTGTTCTCAATTAAATCGTTGCATTTAATAAATTCTCTTTTCTTCTTTTTTATGAAAGTTGTATAATTAATTATAATTAAGCGCATTCAACAGAGTCAATTTCTTTGATATTTTCTTATGTACTTTTCATTTTTTCTTATTTATTTTGTTTTAATTTCTTTTTATATTTAATTAATAAATGTGGGCTTAATGATAGGAATGTAAATTTATATATATATATATATATATATATATTTATACATAGAGCTATATTACTAAATAGGAATAAGAAAAAAGAAGTGCATATAAAACCAGGTAAAGGGTGATATCACATAGAAAGTAAATTCTCCTTAAAAACTTGGTTGGTGAACTTTTTTTAACAAGTAAAATAAAATCACATCAAATCACATTAAATGAAATGAACAAAGTTGCAACTAAAAGAATTGTGGCATTAGTATAATGTAATGTTTTTTTTTTTAATTTTTACATTTGATGAGCAAAGATGTGCAATTCTCCAACTTCTATATATATAAATTTTGTAATATGTGGACGTGGCTGATCGCATTTTTTACCGACATAACATAAATAATTGTAAATGCCCATTTTCTTTGCGAATTGTACTTTTGTTTACCTTATTTTTATGCTTTACACCACTTGTGCTGCAGAAAATTATAAATTTGTGCAGACATTTGTAAAATTTAAAAGGAGTTGAGATATCCCTCCCTTTTATTATATAGAACGATTTAAAATCAGTTTCTGGTACAATTTATGCCTACCTGTCTGTGTGTTCATCTGGTGTCTGTCTTTCTTCATCCAAACTTGCTCTCAAGGTACAGGTCGTCATTTTTGAGATATTTTTAAGAAATTTGGTACACGAATGTATTTTGGTCCTTAGACGAACCCTATTGAAAATGGATAAAATAGGATTATTTTAAAGACCACGCCCCATATAAGATCTTACTTAAAAAATGGAGTTAAATTGGAAAAAAAATACAATTTTAAAAATTTTTAACGAAAGTTGGCGCTAAATTGCATTATAACATAAAAAATTCGTGTACCATACTTGGTCTAGATCGGCTCATTTTCATGATCACTTGCCATTAAACGCCTTTTTTGAAAAAAGTTTTTTATGAGCAAAAAGATTAATTTTAAATATATTCTAACAAAAATAGGCAGTGCCTTGTGTTTTTTGGCATAAAAAGTAAATACAAATTTTTTAAACTTTCTCTTAAATTCTCATATAACGAACTTTTTCAAAAATGCAAATATTACAGTTTTTTGTACTTTATTGGATAGTAATTATCTTCTTTGACTTTAATCACAAAGTGACGAAGGGTAATCAAGAGTTGGCCCCAACCTACTACAAAGTTCATACTTGTTTATTTTTTTATTTATTTCCATTATTTTTATTCAATGAACGTTCTTACATCTAAGAAAATGAAAAGAAATGAAATTTCTTTTCCTGTAAAAACGAGCAAATCTGGATGATTTGAAAAAAATAGCCCGATGTAGTTCATATCTTTTCAGACAATTTTTACATCAAAATATAAGATAAAACAGATAGATAATTAAAATCTTCTTCGTGGGAAATTTTCCTTTATATTTAAAAAGGAGGTTCCATATAAATGCTCCGTTTTCATAAAATCGCTAACAATACAGAACTTAAAAAAGGGCAAAATTTCTCGTATAAAATTTCTGTTGTTAAAATGTCGATTTATATATAACGGCTTATTCTTCTAACTATTTAAATATCAGAACAGCGTCATTTTAAGATGGATTTCTAAAGTGATTGTAGAAATGTTAAAACTATGATCTGAGGCAGAAATATCCTAATATGACAGACATACTATAAATCCAAGAGATGGTTTTGAATTTTGATCGTACGATCATCAGTAATTTGGGAGAACTACTAGTTAACATATCTAGATTTTAATGCTACAACAAAAAGGTTATTCCTATGTAACATTTGAAAAAGTTTTAGAAAAAATAAAAGGTCCCTTGGCATCATTTCTTTACAATAGACGTTCTTTTAACGTAACATTTATATTAAATTAGAATTGGAATTTTTATGAATTTTTCTCTCAATTTTTTTTTTGTATCGGTTTCGTGTTATATATTAGCGTTCAAAAACGTGTTACAGCACATTTAACCATTTTTGTTTTTTTTTTTTTGATATACACAGATAATTTCATTGCATTCATTCAGGTTACATTTACTGAATGAATGTAATGAACTTACATTTTATCATAAATTGGATTAAATAAATGTAAAAATAGACATATATTTAAAAAGCAATAAATAAATAATTCCGATTTTCAATAGAGAGATTATTTTGCAATGAATTAAATTAAAAAAATTGTTATGCATATTTAGTTTCTTTTCTATATTTGGCCCTTTAGCCTTTCTCTACATCATAATGGAACACTTTTCTTTCCCATTAATAGAAATAACGATTAAGCAAAGTGGCGATATAGATCTATGGGAAACATTTTGTAATTGAAAGAAGAAAAAAAAAACCGTGCAGTTTTGGCAGTTTTGGCATCGATTTCATCGTTACTCCCACAAAGTTTTTATATGCTTTGATAAAATTAAACGATATGATTATTATTGCTGTTGCTGTTAATGTTGCGATACTTATTTATCAACGGACCGAAAAGGTTTTTGTTTTAAATCAAAATCGTGCTTTTGTTTTTTTTTAAAGCGTAAAGAGTTAACGTTTGATAGTTTTATACAAAGAAGATTTTGATGTCATCAGGTTATGCCATTATTCATTGAACATTGCACAATATTATTTGTATTCACATTCATATTTTTTTGTTCTTGCTGTTGCTGTTACTATTACTATTTTATTATTATAGCCACCACTCAGAAGTTGGTGGTATATTCAATTTGTCAATACGTTTCTAACGTCTAGAAGGAAACGTTGGAGACCTTATAAAATGTATATAATCTTGATCAGCTTTAATTTCTGAATCAATCGTGAATCGTAAAATTTGAGATATTGAGCTCAACTTTGGCAGAACCATTGAAAATTCTTGAACGCAGATTGGCATAGAAAATTCACAAAATCCATCAAAAGACATGAACACTGTGCAACATAAACTAAGAATACCTCGTTTTTTTAAAGCAAAATATTTTTGTTCATCTTCTGCAAAGTGCAAAGTTTGTACATGGTTAAAAAGGCTACTGATCTAAAATGTCTATCCAAAAATAATCCAAACGCGGAATTTTACAACACTAAACTTTCATTGTTTTACTTTTAAAATTTTCAATTTACTTTTAAAAAACTGAATCAGTTTCTGAATTGTAGTATCATGTTGCATTGGTGATGGATATCAAAAATTTGACCATAGCGATATATAATTTTCTTACTTGTTGTTACTGTAGTTGTCATTTATTCATTTACTTGTTTTTCTTTTGGTTGTTTGGCTTGCTTTTTAATGTTTCCAATCATTTACAACTGAATAATTTTCAATTGAAAACAATTTCATTGCAAAATTCATTACAAAAAGACTGCCAGCACGTAACAGTTATCCATATATATACAAACAATTATGGATATATGGATATATACGTTTTAATGTTTACACATTTATGGATGATTCAGTGAGTGAGTTTAAAATGATTTTTGATTTACATTGTATTAACATGAAAAATTTCAAGAAAAGTTCAAAAAAAAAAGGAAAAATTTCTTTAAAATCATAATCAAATATATGATTGACGTGCACCTTGATTTTTTGATAGAATATTTATCTGCAGGCTATTTAATTAAGTTAAATATCGCTCATGGTTAAATAATAAAAATCCTTCTGAGACGTTTGAATTATAAGTAAATCTTTTTATGTAAATATCAAATTTCATTGTAATTTTTCTAAAATTGCTTCTAGTACTTTATTAACAAATTTTCATGGACAAAGGAATAGACAGAGAGACAGTTAGATCAAATTATTAAAAGGTACGTTTGTCTTAAAGCCTTCTAAATTTGACATAAATAACGAACTGGTGGGCGACAAAGCTAGACAAGCAGAAGGTGAACGTATCTAAGGCAAATGCTTGGCCATTTGGATGTGGAGGACAATAAAAGGGCTGGTTGCAAGACCCGCTACGTTATCGCTCAAAAAATTAACTAATTGAAATTTTTCACTAATGCTCCGTAGAACCTGCCGAAAAGGCTAATTACATGGTAACCGCAAACCATCCGGTGATTAAAGAGATTCTGCCAATACTGTGAAACCAAAGTATTGAATTCAAAAAAAAAATCAACAAAAAAATCTAAAGCAAACTTTTTTCAAGTAACACGAACCACATAAATGATTTTGATAGTCTTTCGTGCGGATTCCGATTGTGACATGCCATTCGAAGTTTCGGTAATGTCCAAATTAGATACAAATTATAGGTTATCAAATGTAATTTAGCATTGAAAGTCAAAATAAATGTTAGAGATGTGTAAAGAGTTTTAATCTGGAAGATTGAGAACAATAAGCGCACCACTTGCCGTACAAGTTATTCAGTATTTGTAAATTTGAAGTCATTTAGTATTATCAGGTTTTAATTGAGGCAGTGTACGCTTGGAAGACAAATAGAATTTAAAAAAGATCGCTTTAGCAGACTTTTCACGTAGAAATGGTAAATTCTATCGAATTTTTACATTAGTTGAGATTGGCTTTTCAAAAACCATAATGCATAATATTGAAAAGCTGGCGCATTACCCAACCATAGAAATCTACCAAGATAGCCAAACATCCAGACAACTGTTGTTAATATTCATCCATATTGTAGAGTATTAAAGCTATTAATTCTGTCATTTTGATTCTTGCTTTTCTTCTTATTCTTCTTCTACTTTTGCAAAGCTTACTTAATATAATTTAATAATTATAAGGCATTATAATTGTAAGAAAATATATAAGATTTCTGTGTCTCTATTGAGATATAGCGTAGATTATTTTATTCTTATAAATTGTTAAAAAAAATTTTTGTTTGTGGCTTTTAATATATTTATTTCATTATTTTCTTCTCTTCTTCAAAGTTTTCAATTTTACATAATTTGCTTTGTTCTCTTCTGTTGCGCTCGTTTACCTATTTGCTTGTTTTTTTTTATTAGTTTTATTTTAAAGAGTTTTCATAGTTTTGCTTCGCCATCGTCATCATTATTTTAAACTTTTTAGTTTTTTTTTACATTTTTCTTTCATATTGTCCATCTTATGGCCTGGTTGGCGTTTAAAGCTTTTGAAAATAAATTTCTATATATAAAATATTATTTTTTCTCGCACATTTCTTTTGTTGTTGTTGTTGCGGTTGCTGTTGTTGGTGTTGGTGTTACTATAATCTTCTCTGACTTAATATCATTGCAATTTAATAGTTTTAAAGTTTAAAGTTTTATATTATAATTTTATGTTTTTTTTATATTTTACTTTTAAAGTTAAAACGTCCAGGTGTTTACTGAGTATTAGATTAGTTAACATCAATTTAAATGTGGTGCTTGAAGACCAAAAAAGAAAAATGTATTGAAATCTCAAATGAAGATCTTTGTCTGTTGCCTAGATCTGTGCATTTCAGTCTTAAGGAAAGTACTGAATGAATTGCGTGAAAGAATGACTTCTGGGACATCTGAATTTTATAGCTTTAATTAAAAAATTTACTTTTGTATCATCTCTATAGCAAAACTCCGCTTACGTAACTATTATCATAATTCTGACTGCAATTTATTTTTTTGCAATATTTCTTATATTCTTATATTCTTACTGTTGAGTTCTTATTAAGGAAATATAATTTTATACAAAGAATTATGATTTTTACAGTGGAATTATGAATGGAAAACTCTTAAGAGAATTCCAATTGTTTAGTAAATTGTCAATAAAGTGTTCATAAGAAAGATTTTATGGGATAGCGATGTTAAGAATAAATTGGCTTACGCACATTATTATAAATAAATTGATAAACTCTAATTGAGGAATTTTTATCTGAAAATTCTTATTATAGAATTTTTAGTTGAAGAACTTATCTGTTTTTTATTTTAATTTAGTTTTTCTTTAAAAAATCATATAGTTGAACTTTAAATGAAATTGTCTTATTGAAAATGTTGTAATTATAAAGATTTTATTAAGGAATTCTTTAATTAGAATCCTACTGGATAAATTCTTTTTAAAATAACAAAATTTTTAAAGATTAACTGTTAAGATATTCAATTTTCAGCTTTTACTTATTATTGTAAAATATTGGTTTTCTCCAGTTTCTTCTATTCTGGTTTTTTTACCCACTTCTAAGAGGTTGGGTGTATATTCACTTTATTATTATGTTTGTAACGTTTAGAAGAAAGCGTTATAGACCAAATTTTGAATCGATTTAGATATGTCTATCTATTGTAAATATTCTCCTGCTGCTAAAATTTGAGCTTAAGTTTGGCAAAATCATTGTAAGTTCTTGCACACAAGTGGTATTGCAAATGGACAATATATGTCAAAGGACACGCCCATAGTGCATCATAAACTAAGAACATCTAATCTTCTTAAGCAAAATTTAACAAAAACTATAAAATTTTGCTCATTAGCTGCAAACTGCAAAAGATAGAAGACTGAAATTTTGCACAAATAAGCCGGTTATTGATCTATAAGGTCTGTTCAAAAAACATGCGATATGCTTATACGCGAAATTAAACAATGCCAAATATAAATTTTCTTTAGATTTAGGCTCTCTATTTACTCCTAAAAAAAAAGCGGAACCAAGCCTTAAATAAAAATATCATAGTATGAGGGTGGTGGCGTATCCATGATTTGGCCCTAGCCAGATATAATTTTCTTACTTGTTCTTTCTTTTCTGTTTAAATTCTCTTTTATAAAATTTTATTAACTTTTTTTCGTATTATTCCTATAGACTGAAATATTTGTGGTTTTCATAAATTATCTACAAATTTATATCTATATTTGTATATATAAATTATAAAAAAAAAAAACAAAAAATATGAGTACATAGATTTTACATATATTTTATATGACACAATTTAGGCATATCTTCAACTTAATAATTGTTAAGCGGTGAAATTTAAATTTTTGAAAAATACATGTCCTTTTTTATTGGTAAAAGCGCAAAAAATTATATAAAAGTGAAATTACTTTTATATAATTTATCATTTCATATTTATTATTTATCATATTTTTACCAATTGAGGTACGATGCCCTTTCTAAAACATTGTAAATAAAAAAATTGTTCATATTAAGGATTTAAGTAGTATTTTAAATGATCAGTTATAGAAAATTTCTCCAACCACTTGTTATATTTATTGCCATTTTTATTATTATTATTTGCTGCTATTGTTGTTGTTATTGTTCTATTTATAATTGATAATGTAATATCTTTAAAATATATTTATTTTTCTAAGGAATTTTTATATACAACATTTGTAACTTTCTGTTGATTTCTCTCTCTCTACTTCTCTTCCGATACTCGTTTTCTTTACCTTACCTTCCAATCCTATCCTCGATCTAACATTGCCAACACTCTAATAATAATTATTGCTTATTGCTACTGATACAATTGTTAGCAAAGTTATTGAAATAAAAGCTACAAGCAAACATACAAATTGCGTTTTTTGAGTGGCAATGGACATATATAAAAATCATTTTTATAGATATATAATTTAAACAAAGACAATTGAAGTCCATGAAATGAACAGAGAACAAAAGAAAAAACTTATTTTGCTTATCTCTACACGAAATATACAAAAAATTAATAATAAAGAAAATTCTCTATATGAGCGTAAGCAGATATAGTTTCCATATTTTCTGTTAAAATTGCACACGTTTACAAGCGCAAAGTACATAAAATGTGTGAACGTACATGTAAAAGAAAAAAATGTAAACAAGCGAAAGAATTGTTATACAATAAAAATGTAAAGAGAGTTCATCAGTGTCAAGTGTAGAAAAGCAAACTCATCTAAAGAATCGTTGTTAAAAAAAAAAAATTGTGTAAAGTGTTATCAGCTAAAGGAATGAAACGTAGACTAATTCTAGCGAGGTCTTAACTATCAAACACGTAAGTGCCTGAAAAATTTATAGATAAATTTTAAATGGTACAAAAAAGAAGGCTTAAGAGTAAATGTAAGATTTATAATAAATGTAAGAACAAATAGAGATAGATAAATTGGAAGGAAAGAGACGGAGAGAAAAATAGATAATTGATTTGAAAGTATGCTCAAAACAATTTTTGACACTTGTTAATTAAAAATCGAAATATATCAAAAGCCCACAATATTTATGCTTGAATAAATTTCTCTTCAATTATTATTATTATTGCTGTAATATTTTTCTATAATTTACATGTATATATGCATTGATGTATGTAGGTAAATATGTATATGTGTATGTACGAATAATAAGCTAATGGACATAACAAGTAAAAATCTCTCTTTTAAGATAATTTAACGTAATAATATTCAATTCAATTTGGGAATTTGTTCTTGTTTTTTTACTTTTAATTCTGTATCTTCTGTATTATTTGTTGCTTTGTTTGTTTTTTCTTCTGCTTTTTGTTTTATGTCACTCTCTAATCGTTCTTTTTTTTGCAATTTAAGTGAATTTTAATTAAAATTTGCTTTTAAGAATTTTCATTATTTTTGTTTATTTATTTCTTTTAACAGCACACAGACACACACACACACACACACACACACATCCATATCTAGAAAAAAATCATACAAAATAATAAATTTGATCAAATCAAAAGAATGAGAAGACAAAAGTTATCAGAAAAATTCATAAGAATCATTTCCATTCAGTTTAGTTTTTCCATTGGAAGGGCATTACATAAACCAAGTTGTACTAACAGCCAATGTCAGAAACTATTCAAAACTTTTCATAAATTTTTCATCCTGAAAATGCAACACATTCTTCTGGCAAGGTAACTGAAATTGCTGGGTGACTGTTTATGATTATAATAAGTATCATTTTAAGAAATCATCTTTTAAAATAAATAAAAAAATTCAGACTTAACAATCAATAGAATTCCAGGACTCAATGATCTTTTACATCTTATAAAGAAGATAAGTCGTGGAGACATTTGTAACATCCCGAAGAGTTTCGCCCTAATTAGACCTAATTTTTATTATGCCAAGTGATTTTTTAAATCAAACTTAAATCAA
The DNA here is from genome assembly GCA_023089585.1 of Melophagus ovinus. Lineage (NCBI taxonomy): Eukaryota > Metazoa > Arthropoda > Insecta > Diptera > Hippoboscidae > Melophagus > Melophagus ovinus. The sequence goes on along the minus strand of JAKKIB010000263.1, from coordinate 89,575 downwards.
AGTTTCGATTTAAGCCTACCTGTATCTTTTATATTTGTCAATGAAAATTTATTAGTCTAATCTAAATTCTAGTCGTAAAACAAATGTGTGTTTCTAATTAAAAGGGTCTAAGATCGAACAATTCTCCTGGCCATTCCAAATATAACGTTTTCTTTTGAGAAAACTCATTTCTTAGAGGAAGAAAATGTACAATTTTGGTTACGTAACAATTAAAGTTGACTTAGAGCTGTTATTTAACATACTTAATAAATGAGCGGACTTTTGCGTTAGATCGGTTCAATTCTTTGACCCTTTAAAACTTTCTTAACTTTGAAGTACAAATTAAGAAAGTTTCTTGATATTTTAATCACATCAAGCAAATCGATCTATGGTACATAAAAGTAGGCCTCGTCCAGCAATAATGTTTATACTTATATATTTTTTTATATTAAAAAAAATTTATTATTAATCGTACATGGATTTGTAAATTAATTTAAGAGTATCTGCGTAAAATATAAAAAATCTCTATTGAAAATAAATTCTATCAAACAATTCCATTTTTTTTTCTTCTTGATGCTTTCATGAAAAAAAATTTTAAATGTACTATAAGAGAAGAAAATTTTAATTAAAAATAATTTTGAAAAAATTCAGAATTCTCTGTGAAATACCATCTTTTAAAATTTTAGGTAGAATTTCTTCAATAAAAAATGAAATTTACCTTATCCTTATCTTTCCCCATATTATAAAATAAAATAATGTATCTTCTAGTACCGACCGTGAAGCGGGACCATAAAGACTTAAATGCATTATTTTTATACCACCCCAGAAAAAATTGCGATACAGGGTATTATTCGTTTGTGCAGGTGTTTGTAACCCCCAAAAGAAGTAAAATACACCCTTCTTTTATTATACTTATCGACCCAGAGTCATTTCCTGATTCGATTTAAGGCTACTTGTCCAAGCTGTCTGTGCAAGCTATAGGTCGAAATTTTAGAGATATTTTAATGAAATTTTGTCCAACAGAGAACCATATGGGAAATAGTTAAAAGCGGATAATTTTGGACCCATAAAATGCCTTTTAAAAAACAAAGTTATACAAAAAAAATTTTGAGTGCATTTTAACGTAAAATTGGCGCCTAATAATATTTTAATATAAAAAGTATGTGTAGCAAATTTGTTCCAGATCGGTCCATTTTTTAAACCTTCTAAAAAGTAACGAATATTTTAAATAATATGAAAATTGAACAATGTTGGATGTAATTCTTTTGTATGACTTTAATCACCTCAAGTTTCGAACGACTATTAATTAAGTTCTTACTTGTTTCTTTTTTTTTTTTTACAAAAACAAAATATATCAAAATTATTACGGGGGTCACGATGAAGTTATGCATATCACTTAAGTAATATGCATTTACTTTTTGGAAGAACGAAGTGAAAATTGAAATTTTCATCATTCTTATTTAATTACCCCCCACATTACGTCTAATAAGCAAAAAAAAGGGTACACTTAAAATGGGGTACACTCAAATATTCTAAAATAAAGAGAAGCATAGTAGAATTTCTATCGTTTTCTATTGCATGAGTTATAAGAGGCGAAAGTAAACAAAAACAAAAACAATTGATAAAGTACGTACAAAGATGACGATAAAGAAGAAAAGGAGAAATATTGGAAATGGTAACAATTTCATTGCGTAACGGTTTCTTAAAGAGCATGAAGTATTTTTGAAGTATTTAAAACAAACTAGGAAAATTATATTCCAAATACTGATGTATTGCGCATTTTAAGGAGTGGCAGGTACATGCAGGGATATAAATCTGTACATAGAAGTCACATAATTTAGGTGTATGTATTACAATTTAATAGAAATTTAGTTTGCCATTCATGTATGGCTGAATGAAGTTTTACTATTTATGGTGAGAACAAGGCGTTGAAAATGAGGCAAAACAGAGGATATTGTGAAAAGTTTCATAGAGAAGCATAATTTCCATTAGAGCGTACTTACAACACATGCCTTATTTATGTACGAATTTCATGAGAAACAATACTTATCTCAAGAATTGTAACTTGAGTATAAGTAGGCAATTGATAAGGAGGTCCACAAATAGATTTTATTAGATTTAGAATATAATTCTTAGACGATTTGCATAATATAAACCATCGGGGCGTTACTTATTATTAAATCGTTTTATTATATTTGCTTTGTACTTCGGTGGTGCAAATAAGAAAATTTACTAATACATAATTCAATGTAAGATAATTAATTTTAAGGAACATTAACAGCAAACATAAGAAAATATGTTTTTATGCATAACTTTTAGATATAGAAGAAATAATTTTCTGCATTTCGAATAACAAATCATAAAACCATAGACTCTACTTAACCCCTATTCTTAATTATTTTCTGGTTTAAAACCAGGCAAAACAAGCATAATAAATAAAAGCTTTTACACCAACAAGGTACCAATACCTGAAATTTTGTATATGTAACGGAACAATATCCGTGCGTCCGAGAATATTTTACTGCGCAATTAATACACTGCGTAGTAATATACTATGGCTTTTGTTGCTATACCGTGTTGTTATGCTCTTGCGCATACTCTCACTTTATTTCACGTTGCTTTATGATTTACCTATAAATATTCTAATTCTTTTAGATTTACAATTTAAAGAATTCAAATTTTCTCTTATTTAGAACATTTCCGTTACATCTATATGTACATGTCTTGCATGTACATATAGATGTAACGGAATATGCTGTATTCATCATATCTAGTATTCATTTAATTATAATACAATAAAACATATACTTTGTGTGGTTATAATTAAATATTTTTTCAGTTTTGGCATAATATCTATGCCTAGATTTCTTGAAGCGTATTATGTATTTACATATATATATCAGTTTGTCCGTCTCTGTGGCCCATTCATCTATTCGTTTTATGATAACGATCAATAATTATAATAGATACCCCACTAGGTATACTTTTAATTACATCTTACTTTTTGTGCTTACAAATATTATACAGTTATTATTTGTTAAGTCTTTATTATTTTGACGTGCATAGAACATATCACGCAATTAAATATCATTGACTTGAATTGAATTGAATTAAATGGAAATTCTTATGATAACAATAAGCAAGCAAAACGATAGAGACGTTCAAGCTTTAACAAATTTCATTTTAAAAATATACCAAATGTTTTGTTTGTTATAAAGTTTATATTATTATGAATTTTATTTTCTAACGCTTTTAGTTTTTATTGCGTTTAAAGAAATTTTGTTATTTAGAACTTTTTTCCATCCTTATACACACATATTCAAATATTTATATATAATTAACATCTTTCAAAGGTTTTGAAATACCTTCATTTATCAAAAAAAAAAAAATAAAAATAAAAATAAAAAAAGCATAAAGAAAAAGGAAAACGCATAAAGCAATGCTAGAGTTTATAAAAGAGGTATTTTAAATATTTTATATCAAAATCTAAATTAATCTAAGAACAGTTGCTGCAATTGGCTGTTATAAATATTATTCTAAATTCAAAAAAATATTCTACACAAATGGGGGCAGAAATTATCGAATGTTTTCTTTTCCTTTTATGCAAAATAAGATGAAATCAATGAAAGTTCAATTTAAAAATTTGACCTTTTCTTTTTTCCATTAAAGAAAACATGCATGTTTTTTCAAGTTTAAGATTACATTCATTTATAATTATATTGATATTTTAAATAATTTATTCTTATTACTTCATTTTTTCCATCAATTGAATAATGAAAAATTCATATTAAGAAGTTAATCGTATTGGCTAAATATAGTTCAAATATAATGGTAAAATAGTTTGTTCGAAATAAACTGTTAATCACATTCCTTAAAGATCTCAAATAAATTTAAAATAGTTAAAAAATCAATAAAATAAATTTCATTTAGATGAAAAAAACTAAATGGCTAAATGAGAGTATATAAAAATAAAAATAAAGTTCACCAGTCGAATATAATAATTACAACATGGATTTTGTACACTAAAATATTATGTTGTACTGATTTTTCTTAAAAATGTCTGTCATTTTATATCTAACAACTCCATGAATAATAAGGCTATATTTGTTGAGGAGTGATCGAGTGAATCGTAAGTATTTTCAAGAGACGCCTTAGTATTAAAAATTTTATTAGATTAATTTTACACAAGTACATACCTTAGAGTCGATCGTGGTGGACTATTATTTAATACATCCCTACATCATATTTTTATAAAGGTCAGAATTTTACAATTTTTCATATAAAAAAACCCTTCGCAAAATAAATCGTTGTATTGACATTGATCATGGTCATAATAATAATCGAATCTTATTTATAATACTAAATTATGCTGACATAGGAAATTTCATTTAGATAACTTCCAAATTGCATCTATACTTTAATAATAAATATACATGGACCGATTGATGAACGGACAAATAGATAGATAGTTGCACAGGCTTAAATAAAGAAAAAAGTATTTCTTAGTCGATCAGTGTAGTAACAGTTGAGTCTATCTAAATTTATTCGGGGTATTACAACCATTTTCACAAACACTTAAGACCTGAACATCACTTGTTACCACAAGTGATGTTCAGTATAATATTTCTACTTAGGCAATCTAAATAATGGACAGACATTTGACATTAGATGAAAGAAAAAGAAAACATTTAAATAGGCTTCTAAATAGGCAAAGAGTACGTCTAATTTTTATAGTATTTAAGCAATACATTCTATTGTTCTCAAGTATGATCGAGAAAGAATTTGAGACAACTTTTAAAGTGTTTATTATATATTTTAGATTCGCTATCTGAATCACTTAAAATTTGTTTCGTGTGTTTAATGTCCATTAAAACACAATTAATACAATTTTAAAATAATTAATGATACTTGTTTGAAATCGGAATCGTACTACACGTGAAAATCTAAATTTTAAATTCAAGACCCTTGCTCTCAAAAACCGTTGCATTTATGAAGAATGGGAAAATTTCACAAAAAAATAAAAATCTGTGATATTATCACGAAAATATTTTGTGAAAAAATTTATTCCAAATTGATAAAAGTGATCGCAAAAAATTTACATTAAATAAACATGCACATTTTTTTGGTGTCATACTTTTCTAAGCCAAAAGGTTTAATATTTTACATTTTAACATGAAGTTTGACTTAGAATCTAGTTTTTATGTTATATATGAAGATAGTTTAATAATTCCATTGCAGGGAACCTTGTTACTTTGTAACAAGGTTCCCTTTAGCGAACCTTGTTACAAAGTAGCCTTTTAAATTTATCTATCCCTGGGCAAACCAAAAAAAGAAAGAAGATTTTGTCATTTCATCATTCACTTATTTAAATATCTAACGTCGTATCTTCAAAATTACATGGTTTATTGGCTAAGTATAAAACAAAAGAGCCACGTTTTTATAGAATCTGAATCTGCATGAAATATATCAATTAGTTTTGCTAGTCCAGAATATTCCATTCAAAATTATATGATTACCGTAAATTGCTTGAGATTTTCACACTCGTTTCACTAGTTTCCTGAATGTTTTTCTTAGTTTCTTTTTTTATTGTTTGTTTGCTATGATTTGTTAATAATTGCCTGGTAACCTTAATTACGCATCAAAACACACACACACACATATATATATATATATATATATATATATATATATATATATATATATATATATATATATATATACTCATGTATATATAAATACATGTTTGTTTTGATGTGGCGGATATTAGGGCAGAAACAGGAATGCTATTTCATTATTTTTTTTATATCCTCTGCATTTATTTACATATAAATGTATATAATTTTTTTCTGCGTAAATGAAATAGTAATGCTCTCGAAATAAATGTATGCCGTTGTATGACGGTGTTAGAGTCTCATTAGAAATATATGAAAGCATTACTTTCAGTTTTGTGTATTTCGCTCTATTCTCTTCCAGTTAAATATTCGATTACTTCTTCTTGTTACATTATTTATTTATTTATAATTTTGTTTATATTCTCTAAAAACTTTAATGATATAAGACAATGAAATAACTGTCGGAAGTATAAGAAGTTTTCATATTCAAGCATCATCATAATGATGCTTGAAGTGATAGTGGCGGCATAAATTGCCTAGCAATCATGGGAAGAATGAATTTCTTTTATGCATCCAATTTAAATTTATGCTTTGTCATTTTTATCATATCACATCCCACAGATATATATTTGTAAAAATAACAACAATAACAAGTAAGAAATAAATATACAGATAATATCAAAGAAAGTCACCTTCGTACAGCATGTCCACAAGTATAATCCAGATTATGTCAAATATAATAAGTATAATATGTTAACTGACTTCAAGAAGAAAGCAAAAGCATAGACAAAAGAAACTATAATTAAATAAAAAAAAACTCTTTAAGCATGCTTTCAATTATACACAGTTAGGAAATATCATAAATTAAGAAAATTTTCAACTGAAATGATTCATCATCAGAATATACCATAAAACGCTAATTATGTTGAAGATACCATTTCTTTATAAATGCTTTCAATGATGTTTAGGATAATTTTAATTTGAATATTTTTTCCTTGATATTAATTTTATTGGGCTTTGTAATATTGCAAATGTATTTTTATTTAGGCAAAGATATCGGTAATACATTAAAGCTATCTCACACAATCTAATGCACTTAATCCAAACCAATATATTAAATCGAAATTCTAAGAATTATAGGCAAAAAAAAATTATTTTAATGTTGTATATGTACATCATCCTTATCCCACTTATTTTCACTTTTCTACTTTTAGTTTTGTTTTTATTTCAAAATCGAAAATTTCAGACTTTTTTTTCTCTTTTTGAATCATTATGAAATGCATGCATGCATGGACAATACATGTATTTATAAATATGAATAAACATTGCCAAAAAGAAAAAAGTAAATCTAGAATGTCTTAGGTAATTTCTCATAAAATCTCCCGTTTAATTAAGTCTGGATGAAATGTTGTTGCCTTGTTATGAAGATGTCATTTCAACAACTTGAAAAGGAGATAGTTTTCTATATCATTTTATCTTTGCTACGCATATTACGAATGCTTTAACCAAATAGTATTAATTAATTACTTTATTTATTTGTTCATTAGTTACACAATTTTATACAACTAATAGGTAGAAAAATAAAATAGAAATACTTAAATTTTAAAAATAATAATAATAATTAAAAGAGGACAAAAAAATAACTAAACAAAAAAGGCAACAAAAACAACCAAAATGAAAAAAAAAAACAAAAATAAAAATTAAAAATTAAGTTAAAACACATATCGATAAGTTTTTATATAAGGCTCAGATAATAGTACAAAATATGAACTTTCATGAGCCGACTAATGAAAGTTCATGAAGTATACGCACATTATCAAGAGCGTGACCACAGAAATGAAATCACACTTCCAAAAATATGTGTATTTAACAAATGATATAATCTGGCAATTAATTGTGTAGCGCAGCATCCCTGATATAATTTAACCATTTAACAGACGAGTCGAACAAATGATAATAGTCATTATATAACTTGCGCAATACGCAGAAAGGATTATAGAGTTGGTAATTGGTACGACATTGTGGTAACTTTATCCGCACATACTACCTAGAAAATTTCATAGGAATGTGAAATGAAATGCCCTGTAACAAAGTCGGCGAGAAAATATAACCTTGAATAAATTTTATGATAAAAATAACAGACAACACTTTACGACGCTTAGGCAGAGTGCGCAATTTGAGTAGCTTTAGATGATTTTTATATGGAGGCAAAGAGAGTTTCTTTGCACGACTTCGATGTAATCAATATAGCAGGTATAAGTAGGGATCCACACAACAACAGAATACTCAAGTATCGGTCTTACAAGGGACGTACCCAAATGTTTAAAAACATATGGGCATGTGAATTCATTAGCCCACCTTTTTACGAAGCCCAATGTTGATTTTGCTTTATGCACCGGCCCTAAATCCCTATAACATTTTGCAATTCGTAACCATTTATGTAATAACACGTAGGGAACAACGAAATTCAAACCAAACGATAATTTCTTACATTTCTTTAGGTTCAGGGATATGCCATTGGCACCATCCATGCAATCGCTCAAGGTCAGTCTGAAGTAACCGAGAATCATACATAGCGTTAACAGGTAAACATAATTTAACATCGTCAACACACAATAAAACACGAGAGAAGTTGACGCATTCGGTACTATCCTTAACGAAAAGTGCAAACAGTAGTAGACCTAAATGACTACCTTGTGCAACGCCTGAACTAACTAATATTTCGCGTGAAAGTGTATCATTAAACAAAACCCTCTGTGACCGACCAGTCAAATAGTTTGAGTACAAACTTGTACAGGAAGCCTGGACGATACAATTTGTAAATTAATAAGCTATGTGAAAATTTAGAGAAATCAGTATAAATTACATTGGTTTGCTTCTGGTCATAGAATCCTTGGAAAATTACACTAGAAAATTCTAATAGACTTGATGCCATAGACTTACCCTTAACAAAGCTGTGTGATAGGGTGGCAAAACCGACCTTATAGAAGACATTAAGTGGTCCATAAGTATTGATTCAAATATTTTTGGCGGAATATTTATTTTTGTAATATCTCTATAGTTCCGGAAGTACAAAAGCCTTATTGCGATATACTATCAAAACAAAAAAAGGTCCAATAATCTATCAATGGAATTTCGAATATAATTCAACTAAAAGAGCGACAGCTCTTTAGTTTTAGTTTTAATGGACGATATTAAAATCGCCCAGTACTAAAATTCGGTCGCATGAATTTAATGTGTCAACTATTTTTTGATTAATTGAATGTGCTTCATATAAATAGCAACATTCCAAGTCGGAGGAATATAAGAACAGAAATCGTGTAGCCAATAATTGCCTAGATTAACGCGAATACACTTATATTCGACATCCACAAGAACAGCAGGCACTACCACTGACGATGAGAGAGTACAACGTACAGCTATTATATCGTACAGCTGTCATATCTAAAAACCTGGAAATTGCTACAGAAAATTTCCGAATCATTAATATTCGGCTTTAACCACATTTCCGTACACATTACTACATCATAGTTACAAGAGTCAGGGTGAATGTTATGTAATTTCGTATTAAGACCACGGACATTTTGGTATAGTATATACAGCGAATTAATTAGTTTTTTGACGAAGTAGTTTGTGACGAAGGTTGTTCAATTGAAATTGGAGCAGTAATCTTCTTATGCGGAACAAACTCCTTGTCTAATACTCCATCCGGACTGATAGTACCAACAGCCGACATGACTGATTAAAGAGGTGAAAACTCCGACCGAACATCTAGTAATATAGTGATATGAATTTGCAGCTTGCACTGTAGGAGTAGTCAAGATATCCTCAATTGTTGAACATATGTTTAAATTCAAGAAATTTATCATTAAGGCTACTCAAATCTTTAGAAATATCAATAAACTCGCGTTGGGCTTACTTAAAAACCTTATAGAAATCTACATCCTTAGCTCTACACTACGGACATGACCAATGAAACCCATTCGATTTGTCAATAATAAAATCGAATTGCTTACCATTGAAGCCCGCACACTTTAGATGAGCCGCAACATCACATACCCGGCAAAGAATAAAACGTTCAAGGGTAGATTCATCGATACACTTGGTGAAGCAAGTCACACAGTGTATTGCAATACTATAAATAATAATAATAAAAACGTACGAATGTAATAAAGATCGCAAAAAATGGACACACAGAAAAGAGAAAAGTAAATTATGGTGTCAGCTAAGATCATTTCGCCAACAACAAAATGCAAATGAAAAAATATTCAATATGCAAGTATTGCGTAAAAAAGCAAATACTGCAACAACACAAGCTAAATTAAAAATTTATAAAATGCCCTTAAATATGTTTAAAAAGTATTAAATACTTTAGATTATTAATAAAAGTACAGCAATAAAACGAGCAAAAAATAAAACGTTTAGTTGTTACCAGAGTTGCCAAAATATAATAATAATAGATAATAAACAAATAATATAAATAATAAAGAGAATAATAGGGGAAAAAGTAGAAAACGAAAAGAAAAAGAGGTAAAAGAAAGAAAAAGAAAAGTGTGAAAGGATATACATACGCGTGCATAAACATACACAAGCAATGCATGCTCATGAATACACATACGTACTTATAGACATGTTGAGGGAAATATTTAACTGCAGTACGTGGACACCCAATGATACGGCACAAAAGACGCCGGTTGAGTTAATTGCGCTGGTCAAAAATGCTTGCATGCGTTAATGCCTAGAAGGAAACTGGGAATCCGCCTTGCTATTGGTGGAATAGTGAAATTAGTGCTTGACGAACGGAACGTCTCAAAGACAGGAAAAAGATGCAGAGAGCTAGAAACAGGCCCGAATTTGGAATCATGCTCGCCCACATCAGAAACCCAAGGAAGCGGCCATAAAAAGAAGCAAAAGGCAAAGCTGTACGCAGCTGTGCAATGAAGCGGACGAGAATCCCTGAGGATACTCCGCGGTGGTAAAGATAGATATTAAAAATGCCTTTAACACCGCCAGTTGGCCAATAATAATTGACTCCGCTAGGAAGCTTGGAGTACACGAATACCTTCTTAAGATTTATAAGATCTACCTAAAGGACAAGATACTGCTCTACCATACCAACTGAGAGACTTAAGGAATGCACGGTATTAGCAGAGGTCCCGCTGGAATCAATCCTGGGCCCGCTGCTATAGAACATTATGTACGACGATGTACTACGGCTACCATTGCCGTCAGCAGCTATCGGCTATGCCGATGATATAGCTCTGATAGTGGTAGCAAAGCAGGTTCAAGAGATAGAAGGGATAACTGACGGAGCCTTTCAAATCGTGCAGAAACAGCTTAAGAAACTTGAGCTCGTACTTGCAGAACAGAAAGCAAAGGTCAGAAAGATACAAGCGGGAAAACCGCGGAAACAATGCGAGTAAATATAGGTACCTATAGGTGAATATAACGCCATCGAACGCAATCAAATACCTAGGCGTTATCCTGGAGAACATATTATGCCTTAAACGGCACGTGTTGAATATAAACGAAAGAGCGTTATTGATGCACGCTGACTATCAAAAATCCTTCCCAATATAGGCCAAATATAGGGCCAAAATCAGCATATAGGGCTCTACTGGCTAAGGCGGTCAGCTCCAGAAATCTGTACGCCTGCACCGTTTGGGTGAGTTGTTTAAAAAGTAAATTGCTTCTGTGTACAGACTATGCACTCTCAGATCTATCATTGCATATACAACCATTTCAAATGAAGCCGCTGGCGTATTGCCTGCAGCCATACCAATGGACATACAAGGCGGACGAAATGGCAAGAATTTACGCTAAAAGAGGAGCGAATGGGGATGGCAAACAACATATAAAAAAGGAAGAAGAACATTTCCTTGGTGCTCTGGTGGAACCGATGGATCGCTTCTGCAAAAGGAAGATGAACGTATAAGCTTATGCCAATTATATTATCATAGTATAACAGGAAGGTCGGGGACGTTAATTTCGACGTTACGCAGTTCTTTACTGGGCTTGGTGTCTTTTAAAGTTATCTTTTCCCAATGGGGCTCATTGGAGATCCTACCAATGTGCCCCACTTTCATCAATGTTGAGAAAGACGCCTTCTTCTACTGTTCACATTTCTCGGGAGAAAGAATTAGACAGCATTCAGTGCGAAACGTAGTGGAGAATGGGATAATATTAGAGCAACAGTAGAATGAATTCTTCGCAAGTGTGGCGTCCCTGGTAAAGGAACTAAGGATGATCGAATGTAGCAGAAGTTGGCCGTACAGGATGGTACAAGCATAATGATTCTAACCCATTTTCATAAAGTAATACCTAATGGCAGTCCCGTGAGGAAGTGAGTGGACAGCGGAGAGATACGCATTTTAGTACGTAGGCGTAGGCAGGGATAAAGTCGGGTCCAGCCCTGTCTATGAATCGTGCATGTCAACAACCGGCTGTTAGTGCCTATGAAGGTTTCGCACTACCTAGTTGCATACCAAAACAAAACACATACGTGTACACACAATGCGCTCATATACGTAAACGCACACGCATGTATGCATACGTGCACTTATGTATACATGTGTTTTAGATGAATGAAAGGCATATGTAAAATCAATAAGAAGAAGAAAATAGTATAAGACTTATTTCTTGAATTGCTTGGCGTCGATTAAATTGTGTAAAGCTACAGGAAGAGAATTCCAGAGTCGCACAGCATTTATACAGAAGTGGCATTCGAACATGGGGAAATTATGTTGAAACTGGATGATATGTTTGAACCTCCAGGTTCACGTGAATTGGATTCCATTGAATAGATAATTTCATTCATTGGAGGGGTACGTTTGTATATGATAATTTTTTTTTAGAGAATTTAGCCAAAGACTGTTGGGACTGGCCCGCCAAGAACCGTGAACCAGGGTATTATACACTTTACTTTTGAGGTTCGGGATTGCAGCTGAGATATAATGGAATGTCATGGTAAAATTGTATGAAAAAGCGAGAGTGTATCGAAATATAAGAAGGGAATTACGTATAATGCACATTTGTGTGTTCATTTGTGTTGATATGATATGTTAATATTGAGCATTTGAATATGCGCATGGAAAATAGTCCTAATTAAATTTGAAAAATAGAAGATATTCAACGAAAGCGTATGCCCTCCTGATCCATAGCAATATACTCTTATGAGAGACCACATTTTAAATGCCCTAGATTTTGTGCAAATTTGCAAGAATGATTGGAAATAATACCAAAATGTTTATAATAAATGAATTTAATATAATTTTTTTCTTCTTTTAATATTGTTTAAAAAAATGTCTATAAACATTGGCTAATTCAAGTCTAGTATAGGAATCGATTAAAGTCCAGCAACCAACCAACCCCGGTTGCTGTTGCATTTGTTCTCTTCAGTGATTGTGAGTGTTGTATTTTATGGAGTCTTAGGTTTTCGTCGGCGACGACAGAGAGTAACGCCGACAGCGTGTGACAGAAAGTATAAAGGAAAACGAAAAGAACGAGAATAGAGTCGTAAGATGTGGGTACAGGAGTGGTGTGTAATAGGTGAGGAAAAAAAGAAGGCGTACGTCTTTTTTCTTACACTATATTTGTGTAAGATTATGAATAATATAAAACCTAGTACACTCTGTACTAAAAATTTATATAATAATAATTTTTCTTCATTTTGTTTTGGTGTTAAGCCAAGACTTTACACTTTGTTACAATTGTTTGCTTTCTCATCATCATAGAAAATTTATTAAGAAATTATTTAATACCAAAGAAAATAAGAAGCAAAATTTTATTACATTTAATTAGAAATTATTTAGTATTGAGAATAAATAAATAAATAACTTAATAAAAATACATGAACTACTTCGCAAAATGTTATTTAATTTATTAATTATTATTTAATAATTATAATTAGGTAATATGTGTTTATCTTTTTAATAATTAATATTCCATAATTATATTAAAATTATCAAAATGTGTATATTAATACCATCACCACTAGTATTAAGTACTAAATATTTAATTAAATTAAATACTTTATGATTAATAATTGCACTATATTATAGTACAATTCATGTTCATGTTCAGCGTACAAAAATTAAATTTTGAGTTCTAAACATAAGTGGCAACGTACTATAATAATTTAAAAAGTTTAACAATTCTGTTAAACTTACTGTTAAACTTACTACATTAATTAATTAATTAAGTTAATTAGATTAGGAAGCGTATTATACATTCATAATACTTATCTATAAAACTATAATATTTAATAGAGAATTTCAGCAGGAAATTAAAGTACAAAATACTAAAGCAATTTGGTATTTAAATAATTATACTGGTATAGTAATAATTAGATTAACCTTATAACTAATTAATTACCCAAAAATCAAATTATACAAAAATAAATTTCGGTACTAAATACAGAATTTTAGTACTAAAAATTTTCAACTAATAACATTATTCTACATTTTATGGTAGCAAATTTGGTGGTGAAATACTTAAACATAATACTTTAAACGGCAATTTACCAAAACCATACGAAAAAATTATAGAAAATACAAATTTACCTATAACTTTACGAGTATCATTTTTCTCAAAATTGTTCTTATTGTTGCTGCTAGTTTTTTATTTTTTTCGCTCTAGCTCTCTCTGTTAGTAACTTTCTTTTTACATATCTCTATCACTCTTTATTTTTTAACCGCCCAACAAACAAAGACCGCAAATATTTCAGCATCGTTGATAGAAGGAACGTCTTGTAAAATCCAGAAATTGTGAAGTGATGAGCACACTTTCTTTAAAACATTTGCAAATATCTAAAAGAACGCTCTAGAGACCCTTATGCAGTAAATATATATTTTTGAATAGATCTAGCTCCTTTTATATATTTATCCGTTGGCCACAATAAAATTGCTATTAAAAATGCATAAATGAATTATTTAATCTATTTAATAATGAACAAAATCGCAAAAAAGCCGGCATTTTAAATTATTGATTTTATAATTACAAGTCGTAAACTTTTACTTTTATACTAATTTTACTGTGTACTAAATACCATATATACTAAATACTGAAAGAAAGCATACTTTGAATACTTCTAAGGAAGGTCCATTATCCATTATTAAAAATAAAATGAATATATAGCAATTAAGTTTTTCAATGGCGAATTTTTCACGTTTGATCCGTAAAGTAATCTGCCCTAGTGCAATTTTCACTGTCGCTGCCACACACTTGCTATCCTTACCCTTGCACATGCTCTTTGTACTTTATATCTATCCATCTGCCTTACGGGTTCACAATGCATCAACAAACACACCACACTTTATCAGTCTTATGCTTTCTATCACCAGATGTCACTGTTTTTTCTTCCTATCAATTTATTTATCTCAAGTGCACATGATTATAAAGTACATATACTCTCGTACAAATGCTCTCATACACATACATACAAAAATACACACGCAACTTATCTATATATTAGATATATCATGGAAGATTGTGTATGAATATATAGATTTTCGAAGTTTTTTCTCATCTTTCTCATTTACTTTCTCACATGCATGTGCATAAGTAGTAAATGTTTTGTGAACGTACGTCGTGTTTGTATGTGTAGCGGAAAATTTTGTTTTTCTTTTTTTAATATACTCACCAAATCAAGGTTAAGCACGGAAAAAGCATCGGAGACTGTATAAAGTCAAAAAATGGCACAAATCACTCATGCGCCCAGCAATTAAAAAATATGAAGTTTTACGTGCGTTTTTTTTTAAGTTTTTACATGTAAATTTATCGGGTAATTCTAAATATGGTATTACAGCAGTGCTTTGGTGGTGGGTATATAAGATTTGGCTCCAACAATATATATTTAAGTTGCTTGTTTTTCTTGTTTTATTATATTTTTTTTTTGGAATCTTTGTAACATATTTGCTTAATAGAAATTGCAATTTGTTTTATATACTTAACTTTCCCTACTATTGTTGGACGTTGAAAGGCAAAGCGAAATATTTATGTATTTATTCCTTTTTAAAGTTTAATATCTTTCCACTTCCCACAAAGGATAAAAAACAATAAAAAATGATTACAATCAATATCACATTTGCTACCAAATAATTCCCAAAGTTTATTAAAGAATCTATCTCTATATAAGTAAGCACTTATGATTTTTTTTTATTCTAGTAAGTTATATTAGCATAGATCCTTTACCCACTAAAATCCTAACGAACAAGGTAGCGCAAAACATGTGATATATCGAAAATCTGAATTATATGAGTTCAACTTATTAGTAAGGCTCCCTAATATTATTTTGCCATAACTGTAGTAGTTATATATAGATAAAATTATGAATTTTACTAAAACCCCATAGATAAAATTGTTTCATATAAATATTTAAAAAAATTTTTGGGTAAAAAAGTTAAAAAAAACTTCGAAATCGATTTCGATTGTAAGAAGGGAAAGTCGGCTTGCCTCGTTTTCCTACCCACGTCTTTGTGTATCTGTTCCTCAATATCCTCCCTCAATCCTCCTCAATATCAACATTCTCCAGTAGCGATCCTGCAAAAGAGTCTTTCTTTTAATTTATCCTGAGGATCATTTATATACCCACACAAGTAAAGTGTAGCAAAGAAAAAAAAATTTGTGAAGTATTTTTTTTCTTTTTCGTCATCGCATATACGCCCAAGGACATTTCGGTGGCGTTGCGTAAATCTTCTGCTGTGCCGAAGAACTCCAT
Source organism: Melophagus ovinus (assembly GCA_023089585.1). Taxonomy (NCBI): domain Eukaryota; kingdom Metazoa; phylum Arthropoda; class Insecta; order Diptera; family Hippoboscidae; genus Melophagus; species Melophagus ovinus. Next base: position 73,267 of record JAKKIB010000263.1, on the reverse strand, counting down.
ATTTCTTTTGCTTGTAAGTTTTATGTGGAGGACGGTCACCGCTTATCATAAACTCTACTAAGAAGCCTAGCGCCCTTTCTGTTGCTTACTCAGGGCAGAGGGGAAAATAATTCCTTACATGACGCATTCGATTAGACAAAAGAGACTGAAAGTTTCTCTTCTCATAAATTACATATATTTGTAAAAATCCCTTAGATCCGAACTAACTTAAAGAGAATGAAATTCATTCAAGAAAAAATATGATTTCACCATTACCAAAGCTCTGTAATATGAAATTCTCAATAAATTTCTCTTATAGAACTGTATTTTGCATAACTGCAACTTGTTGGGCAACCAATTGTAAGTGTTTTTACTGGCTCTTGTATGGTAATTTTAAATTAATACCTTACCCCCAAAATTACCTCCCAAATGTGTAATCATAAAACCAGAAAATTTACGAATGGGCCAAAAATTTTACTCAGAGAATAACAGTGATGTTTGTAGCGTATTTTTTCTAGTTTTCCATTCAGTCCATTATTTTGTTTTTTTCCTTTCATTACAATGAAATTGAATTAAATTGAATTGAATTGAATTGAATTGAAAACAAAAATACAGAGATAGATTGAATTGACAAAGAGATATTTATATTTCAATTTTAAAGCATTATTTTGTCCGTTTTCATCGTTTTTTAAGTATGTTTTCAAAACTTAACGTAAGCTGATTAATAATATTTTATAATGAAATTAACATTTGCCGTGATATTAAGATTTAGTGTGCTATAAAAAGTATTTCTCCCAGATTAATTGGATAATGTGCATCAAATATATACATTTTAAAATTTTTGCTGTCATTGTCTTTTATTCTAAAATAATATAGTGGCCAGGTCAATTATTTAATGCGTCTTAATGTTTGAGTATTAAATCTTTTCTTAAATTTCGCCAATAAATGAAGTTCAGATAGATGAATCAATTATCGGCTGGAAAGAATATGAAATGGAAGTTATCCGTGATTGTAAAGATAACTGCATAATAGTCTGTTCGATAGAAAATATTGATCCAATAGGAGTGCACACCGGAGATAGTATCACGATTGCTCCTGCTTTGACTCTGCGTGACGTAGAATACCAACAGATGAGAAATGCATCTTTTTAAATAATATTTTATTCAATTTTTTTGTATATGAATATAGAATTAATAATTAATCAACTTTATAAAAATATTTGTTATGAAAAGATGTTATTCCTATAAATGAAATAAAATGTTTTTGAAATTTACTTTTTAAAAACTGAAATTTTTTCAACATGATTAACCTAAATTTACCTAAAGTGTAAGGCACAAACAGGTAACAAATATGATTTCAAGAGAAATCATTTTAGTGGGCTTATAAATTTAATTTAACTTCTTGACTTGAATTACAAGTGTGAAGATGTTAACTAAAGCAGCATTAAATAAATGAAAATGTTTCAATTGGTAGATGCCGACTAATAATAAGTCTCATACACCATGTTACCCTATGTAATTATCAAGTCAACGATATCAATTTTATACAAATTTGATAAGCATCTGTGCAAAAAATTAAATGAAATAGATCGATATGTCGTGTAAAGCTAAATAAGTCGAAAAGACAAATATGTTGAAGAAAATTCTGGTTCATGGGATTAGTTAAACTAATCTACCCCATTCAAGCTTTCTACGTGGACTTAGTTCTTGTAGTATATAAAATTCCGATTTATTTATTAAATCAATTAGTATTTTTTGTAAGTGTTATGTATTTGTTTTGATCATGTCAGAGAAACAACATGAAAAGAGTAACGACTGGTGAGCGTTAGCAGTTGTTCTGTGCCGAATATTTTATGTAATTGTGATTTAAAGTACACAAATTGTTTTTTTCAACCGTTGTCGCGATATATAATACTTTTTGCGGCTGTGCTAACAAAGACTCTGTGTACTACAAAGCTACAATCATTCAAAAGAGCAAACGCAACATCAACTGCGTCAGGTTGGTTGCTAGACATTAATCTATTCCTATACTAGACTTGAATTTGTCACTGTTTATAGACAAATCTCATGCAATTGCCCCTTTTTAAACAATTATACGCAACATAAATATTAATTTGTTCTCTATAAATGCTTATGGGCATTGCGCAATATTTTTGTATATTTAAAAGAAAAAAAATTATATTAAATTTATTTATTATAAACATTTTGGTATTATTTCCAATCATTCTTGCAAATTTGCATAAACTCTGGGGCATTTAAGAGGTGTTCTCTCATAACAGTATATTGCTCAGGAGCGTATATTTGATCAGGAGCGCCTACACTTTCGTAGGATACTTTATATTTTTCAAGTTTAATTAGACCAAATGTAGAAGCGCACTTATATCGCCCATAAATATGAATCTATTTTCTATACGCATACTCAAGTACTCCCTTCTAACATATCATACCAACAAAAATGACATACATGTGCAATACACATAATTACCTTCCTTTTGTATTCTTCTGTCATTTCTATTCCTTATATTTCGGCATACTCATTCTTTTTTATAAAATTTCGTCATTTTTCCTGTATTAATGTCCCCACACCCTCTTCCCCGGCTATTTTTACCAATACTTTGACGACGTTTTCTATGTGTGAGTACTGCGCCATTCTCTGAGACGCAAAGTAAAGTAGACATATGTTCCCTTTCCTCCGTTTACTCCTTGCACATTCCATCTACCGTTAGACGTGCAAATTATTTATGTTTTAAATATATATAGCTATATATGCTTATTCGAATCATCTACACTTATTCTACGCTCTCTTTGTAATCGCCTCGGAAAGCAATAGCGAAAATTAAACAGGAGCGTCCTGTTTATTTATAGCTAATGTTTCGAAAAGATTTTTTTTGTACTTATTTCTACTGATCATTCAAACGTTACCTCTCGTTTATGCCTATCACGCACAGGGTGCACACTTCTATATGCTCATACATTTACATTAAGTTCAAACACATTAGCAAGCTGGGTCTGCGCACAGAACAAGAAAGAATCGTCGAGCCACCTTACGGAATTCGATTTAAATGCGATCACCAACTATCACTGACAGAAGCCACCTTGCCAACCATCCCGGCAAGTGGTCGGAGGCTTCACTCATACATAGAGTCCGAGACAGAGGGAATGGTCGTGGGGCCGCTGCCCTACCTTGCTTCTGCCTTGAGTAGGTACAGATGAGGGATGCGGTGAACTCCGCCCAAGTCTGTTAAGAACAACTCACGCTTCGGTACCACACTAGGGCCTTGCCCTTCAGAACTTGGGGCATAGCCCCTAGCAAATAGTTGTTCTCTAGTTCAGTCGTGTCTGCCATTTCTTATAAGCATTCGATGAACATGAACAATTCTATCGTGCCGTTGTATGAGATGCCCCACCGGCGCACGAAATCCAACTCCTCCCATTTCAGAAGAAGGCGACCAAGCTCTGTCATGCTTTCCGGCGTAGGCATATTGCTAGTTCTTTCCAAATCTAGCAGCGTTTTGAGGTTTTGTCCGTAGGTGTATGGGGCGTCGTTACATCTGGAGAGAATAGTGAAAACGCTAGGTTGCATCGGCTAAAGCTGGGGAACTGGTGTCGGAAATTTAGTTTCCTTATGACGCGTCTCATTTGAACTCGATAAGGAGGTTCGCCAGCTCTTCTTCATTTTACTTGTAAGTCCACCTGGCTCCTAGTGTTGCAGGGGCCATCGGTTGGATTACTTTGTTCTGCACTTATCGGTAAATTGGTTATAATTAGATACTTATGAATAGACTGTGCGTGCAATATGGTTTCGATATACGTATAGGTGGGTCTACCCTTTTTGCTTGTACTGCTTTGCTTATGCTACTTTGTCTACGTTACTTTGCCTATGCTACTTTGTCTATGCTGCTTTGCTTATAGCTACTGTGTTGCTTACGTATTACCCTATGCCAAAAGTTTGATCATCTTTATTTACTTTATTCCACTTAGATATTAGGTGCAAACAAATTAGCAGGACAACACTTGTGCAGATGTCGTGTGTCTAAGTATCTAAATAACTAAAATTTTTTTTATGTACTGTGCCTTGCAGGCGCATTGAGTTTACTTGTCTCTTTTGCTTTGTGATGCAACTATGCTCTGTAAATACAATGAGTGTGTACATAAACAAACGTTTATTCACCTATTTTGCTTGGCTGTGCAATGAATTAAATAAGCAGGAATAATTCCTGCTTATTTCCTTATGCAGTGCTTTTGCAATGGCAATGAGTATGTAAGTAAGTAAAAGTTACTTATTTCGTTTGCTTTGCTATGCGGCGAAGTAAATAAGTAGGAATAACACTTGCGTCTTTACTATGAAAAATGCTTTTGCAACTACAATGAGTGTACAAGTAAACCGAGTTTACTTGTCTCTTGTAATTTGCAATGTAATTTGCCAATGCTTTGCAAAAGCAATGAGTGTGTAAATAAGCGAGCATTTATTATCTCTTTTGCTTTGCACTATAATGTGAAAACAATAAATATGTAAATAAACAAATGTTTATTTATCTCTTTTACGCAGCAATGGTATGATCTGCCAATGCTTTGTAAAAGCAATGAGTGTGTAATTAAACGAGCGTTTATTTATTTTTTTTGCTTTACGTTTTGATCTACCTATCCTTTGTATGAACAATGAGTATTTAAGTAAACAAACGTTTATTTAACTGTTTTGCTGTGCTATAGTGGCTTAATAAATAAACAGAAATATCTCTATTTATTTTCTTATGCGTCGCTTCTGCAATGGCTATGAGCGTACATCTCTTTTGCTTAATTATAAAATTAGAGTCGGCTTTGCTAAAGCAACTCTCTTTTGTTTTCGCGATATCAATCCGTAGGGTAGAGCATAGATATAATAGTGTGTGCAAAATGACCGTATTGTTGTCACACCACAAAAATAAAATTCTTATGTACTAAAACTTATAATAAAATCAAACAAAAAGAAAAAAGATGTATTATTTTCTTTGTTTTTTATTGTTCTTTATTTCTCAAGCTTATTTTAAAAACGCACGTATAAGAATGTGAGAGAAATTTTGTCCCCTAGCGGGGAAATTAACGGCGGGCTTCAGGAATTAAAATTTAAAACTATACTTTTATGCACTTTTGATAAATTTTAAATTTTCAGGTAAAGGAAAAGAAAATATAGAAATGTTATATCTTTTTTCTCCTCTTTACTTTTAATTTTTACATGAACACCTATATGAGGGTACCCTACTTGTGGTACTACTGAGTGCTTTTGAATATCTGATTATCTACAGGAGATAGGAACCTAAGAGGTCTCTGCTACGGGTTTTCGGGTGCCCCCGTAAGGAAGTATTCTCCCCTCTGCTCTGAGTAGACAACAGACGGGGCGCCGGGCTTCGAAGTACGGATCCATACAGAGTGATTTATATTATAGACGGCGACCGTCCTCCAAATAAAATTTAAAGAAAAACTGGATGGCAGATCTTAGATTGGGATTGTTTTAATAGGTCCCCTATAATGCACATACTGTTGAGTTCTTCGACACAGTAAGAGATTTGCACAACATTGCCACAACAGTGTCCACTCGCGTATATATAAGAACGAAGAGGAAAAAAAGACTTCACAATTTTTATTTGTTGCTTTGGTTATGTGTGAATATCAATTATCTTCAGGATAAAAAAAATTGTTTTGTCTTGCGTGAATAATATTATGGCTTCATTTCAGGTGTTTATTTTGTGTTGTACTTACTACAAAATTTTAGCGTTCTATTAATTGTAAGTTTCAAAAATAGAACAAGAAACTACCAAATTTTGTTTCAAAATATCGAGGCTTATGATGCTCTGTGACCGTGCCCTTTCAACAATTTTATCCATTTTCAATTAGAACCTGTCTGCAAGAACTTCTGTCTGTTTCTACCAAATTTAGCTCGATATCTCTTTTTTTGCGACCATGAGAATGTTAACAACCTGTCGTTAGACGGGCAGACGGACAGACCGATATACCTAAATCGATTCATAATTTGATGCTGATTAAGAATATATATACTCTTCCATAATGACAATATGAATATACCCGCATACTCCGGGTGGTGGGTATAAAACAGCTAATATTTTATCGTAATAAATATTAAGGAAATACATATGTTAACAATAGAAAAATTAGTGTACAAAGGGAACAACTTGATCACACACAAAAAGGTAAAAATCAAAAATCATAATAATGGTATCATATGATCTATATTCCCGTGTATTTATCAGTTTCTAATACCAACAACAATAAAGATGCCTGGGCAGTATTTATTCGTAGTGGCATGTTGATGTTGCATGATAGTTGTTATTGAATAATCTCTAACACTCTTTCGCTTTCGGACTTCGTTCGATCTTCCGCTTTCTGCTCCTCTTGCTTTTTCAATGGCTTGGAATTGGGTTAATGAATTTGCATTGTCTCATATTTACGTAAAAAGTTCAACAGATTCTCATTATATCAACCAAAAAAAAAATAATAGTCGGTTGCATGGGTTGTCAATGGAGTCGATGGGGGCCATTAATTTCATACATATAGTTACCCTTCCAATTCTATTCACAAGTGCTATATCTTTTGTTTTTCATCTTATGATATCAATTTTATTAGTGTACGTCACTGCGTTTACGTATGAACAACAATATCAAAGGTTTTCCAGTGTTCAGTTAGTGTTCAGTTATGTAAGAGATTGATTTCACCGGAAAGTATTGTAAGGGAAAAGTCCTGTTTCTAACAAATCCTTTTTCTTACCTCACCTTAAAACTCCTTCCTCGCTGTTTTCGTTTTATACTTTGTCCTGTTACCCACTGCGTGTTACTCGCTGCCGCAGATGAATAGAAGATAAGAAAAAGCTGTTATTCACTCTTAGGTAGAACGACAAAGTATGTAGATGCGCTTCAATATCAGTGAAGGTGCCGAGGAAAATAAGAAAATATAATGATCTTAAGGACAAAGTGTTTAAAAATACAAGTAAAACAAAATTCAATGAAAAATAAACATGTTGTACATAAAGACAATATACGATAAAATAAAACAACCAAAAAAAACAAAAGAGAAAAAAAGAACGTACATACATACAGTTCTTGTTGAATTGCAAATTTTTTTGCTAGTCACTTTGAGAAATCTTATTCGGATTTTTCGGATTCATTTGGTAACTACCCCTATCTAATACCATCGTTCGATATATTTCCGTCCACGCTATTTTCGGTTGGCGAAATATTCCGGGCGTTAATTACTTTAAAATTCTCCTGTTTGCCTAGTCCAGATGGCACTACATCCTTTATTCTAAAGTGCGGTGCTGAACTGCTTTGTACCCCATTAACAAGAATTTTCAATAATTGTCTAATAAATTGCGCTTTTCCTAATATATGGAAGATCAGCTTTATTATTCCCTTATTTAAAAATGGTCCTAGAAATTCCCATTACTATAGATTAATTATAGAGGCATTAATTATAGAGGCATTGTTAAGATAGGTGTGCTTCCGAAATTATTCGAATATGTATTAACACAAAATCTAATGTCATATATTAGATGTGTCATTTCACCCCATCAGCATGGTTTTATTAAGGGTAAATCTACTGCATCTAACGTACTAGAATTGTCAAGCGTGATTTTTTAAGGCTTCTCTGATCATAAACAAATTGACTTTATTTATACGGATTTTTCGAAAGCATTTAATAAAGTTCCTCATAGGTTATTGATTCACAAATTGAGCTGACTCGGTTTTTTCCGGAATTTAATATCCTGGATATAAGATTATTTGACAGGGCGCTCGCAGAAAATTCTGTTCAATGGTACTCTGTCACGAGAAGTATTAATTCCATCGGGAGTTCCTCAGGGCAGTCATTTGGGCACACCTTTGTTTGCATTATTCGTGAATGATATTCCTCAATGTGTTAATTCCTCTCACGTTTTAATGTACGCAGATGATGTTAAAGTGTTTCTACCGCTTAATTCGCGTGAAGAATCCAGTTTACTGCAGGCTGGTTTAATGCAGTTGTATGAATGGTGCCTGGCCAATGGTATGCCGCTAAATTTGAAAAAGTGTAAGAAATTATCGTCCAGCCGAACAACACCTCTCACGACCCGGTACGTCATTAATGACTGTGAATTAGAAAATGTGACAAGAGTTAAAGATCTTGGAATTATATTCGATCCGATACTTAGATTTACTCTATACATTGTGGCCTCGGTAAATAAGACAAAATCGATTTTAAGATTTGTAAAAAGGTGGGCTTAGGAATTTAAGAACCCGTATATTGCTAAACATTTGTACATGTCCCTGGTGAGGCCGATATTAGAATATTCGTCTATCGTATGGGTAGTGGGGATCCATACGATAGACGAATCTGTGCAAATCGAATCTGTGCAAAAAAGTTTCTATTTGCGTGGATTAGGGTGGGATGTTAATCGTCCTAGTCTATTGAGGCGTCCGGAAATGCTTGTTGTAATTTTTGTAGGGAAACTGATTCAAGGTGATATAGCTTCGCCAAATATACTGCAGAGCATTTCATTGAATGTACCTGCGAGGGTTTCGAGATATTTTGTCCCTATAAAACTGCCACAATGCTGTGGTAACTACGAGTTGTATATGTCATTACGTGGTTTGTGTAAATTATATAACGACTATTACCAATAGTTTGATCCGTCGGTAAATTCTGTAAGCTATATTAGGAATGCCGTTTTATCCCAATAGTTAGCAGATTGCTTCACCATTTGTGAATACGCGTACTTCCTTGCGAATTATGCGTATACTTGATGGTCTCTTCAAAGCTTTTTCAGCTATGAAGGGGCCATACTTTGTATTAGTTCATGTAAGTGTCATTTAGCTGTTTATTCTGTAAGATGATCACCTTATACTCTTTCTTTGTTGTTGTTGTTGTTGCTGTTTTCTTTTTCTTTACTCTGCTTATACTTTTAAATGTGAATCAAATATGATTTTCAATTTGGCATTATAGTTGTATTAGTTGGAAATATAGTTGTATTTGTTGAATGAATAATGTAACTAATGGATTTTCATAATAAATAAATAAATAAATAAATTACAATGGAAAAAAAAGTACAGGAAAAATTTGTAAAAACAATAGCTTAACGATTAATAACAACATTAAATGAAGCATTAATAAACGTACAAGGAAGAAAGGTATTATTTTAATTATTTCTTTTCTACTACGAGTGCTTGGAGCGGGAAGAATGCATATCGATGGATCTTCTATCACTTTATTAGAGCGGTGGAAACACCAAACGATATCAATTGGTTTCTTTTAAGCATCTATAGCATTTTATCCCAAACCCTTAAAAATGGTCTTGTTTCGTTATACCTGTTCCCAGTTTCTTCAACACGATTGATAATTTGTTCCAAGCATCTTAGTTTTTCTTGTGTTTCCTTTTTAATTTAACTTGCCTTTCTTAATTAGGCCAATAATACAAGACTTTAAAAAAGTATACGTAAGATGTTTTGGTTCTTCTTTAATATAATACAATTTATTTCCATTAATTAAGTCTCCAGATAGACCCCCAAATGCATGATTTAGATGCCTTAGTTTTTTAATATTATCCAACTTGTTTCACTTATTTCAGTCTCCTGATAAAGCAATAACGCAAGCCTTAATAAAGCATACATAAGATGCAACGTTCTTTAATTTTATCTAACTTAATGAGGCCAATAATGCAAGACTTTAGAGAAATATGCACCAAATGCATCAGTTCTTCTTCTTTATTTTATTGAAAACTTTCGTTAGACCAATTCTGCAAGGCTTAAAAAAGCACGCATAAGATTTTCGATTTTCACAATTTTCATCTATAGAAGCAGGAAAATAATGGAATTGATTAAAAAATTTTGTGTACCACAATCGACATTAATTTGATCTATTCCAACTAGCTTTTATGGCTTTCGAATTTTTGTGCACGAATGATTGCGACAACCCTGTGGTTGGTCATTATGATTGTGACGCCTAAAAGGAAATGTTGTAGATCATATAAACTATGCAAAATCAGCCTGCCTCATTTTCCTCTTACCTTAACACCCTACTCTCGTAGTTTGTCTACCCGTACCTTAATATACTACCCTGGTACACTCCATTCATTACATACACACCGAGTGTATGTAATGTATGGAGTGCAATGTTTAACAAAGGGAAAAGAAGTGTGAAGTTTTTATTTTGCCCCCTTCTTTCTTTTACATATACACGTGAACATTGCAGCAGTGTTGCACATATCTCCTGCCGTACCAAAGAATACAAACATAAGTAGAAGCACCATTAAACGGGACCTTTATAAAGTCTTACTCTATTGAATATTAGCAGAATTTTTTTTTTATTATAAAAATTGGTTTTTAAGGAACTCTACTTCGAAGCTTACGTCTACTCATAGCAGAGGAAAAAATACATCCTTACGTGCTTTTTTAAAGTTTTTCTCCATTTCCTTTTATATTCACCACCTAGAGGTTGGGGGGTACTTACTTTAACACTTAGAAGATGGCGTTGGATATCCTGTAAACTGTATATATCCTTGATTAGCATCAAATTCTTAGTCGACTTAAACATGTCTGTCCGCCTGTGTGTTTATCTGTTGTAAACATTTGCTTGATCATATAATTTCAGTTATCGAGCTCAAATTTGGCAAAATCATTGGAAGTTCTTGCACGCAGGTTGGGATTGAAAACAGACCCAACCGGGCGAAGAACACACCCACAGGGCAGTATAAACTGACTACACTTATTTTTTTTTTTAAATAAGATTTGAAAGTCTTTTGGTCATCATCTTGAAACTTCAAAAGATAGAAAACTTGAATTTTGCACCAGTAGGAAAGCTACTGGTTTACAATGTCTGTCCGAAAGTCATTCAAATGGGAAACGCTTACGCGAAATTATACAATGCTAAACTTTCATTTTGTTGTATTTCTGTTTTCAAATTACTCCTAAAAACCTGAATCAGACTCTGAATTGTAATATCATGGTGTATTAGCTGTAGGTATTCAAGATGTGGCCCCAGTCAAATATAAATATCTTACTTGTTGTTTATTTGTATTCAAAAGAAGAAGTGATTCTAAGTGGATCCGTATATTAAAATAAGGATCTATCCGAACACCTTCTAGGTGCTACGAGTATTTGCCCAAACATATAATACGGTAAACAATTCATGCCTTAACCGTAATTAAATGGTTCAATTTGCCCTGTATATTATAAAATTTTATTAATTTATTCAATAGGTGATGGGCATAGACTCCTTGCAACTCACATATAATACGATTTTCAAAAATGGCTGCACGAAGTTCTTATTAACATTAAGAATTCCTGTTAGATGGTAGCATTAATTTTATGGATAAAATCATATAATATTTTTTGTGTTCACATTGTGCAAATCAAAATACATCTTTTAATAAATATAATATAAAAATTAGAAGATAAATTTACTATAAACAAAAATTTTCATATACTTTTTGTTTTAATAAATTGATTTTATAGAAATAATGCTTTACCTTTTTTGCAATTTTTGGTGACCAGCTCGATTATTTAACGCGATTTACTGTTCAAATATTTAATTCTTTTAAACAATATTTTAGTTTATTTTATTTTTGTTATTGAATGTAGCTTTAACAATTAACCAACTTTCCATAATCAAAATAATATTGCTTAAGAAAAAATCTACTTTGGTTAAAATGACAAAATGTTCTTGAAATTAATTTTTGGAAACTAAAATTTTGTTAACATAAAAGTGTAAGCGTAAAAGTGTAAGGTACTTGTAGCTACAGGTATTGAATGATTTAATTTTCCAATAAAATTTCTAATAATAGTAATTGACATTTAAAAATTTTAATTTTTTTTATGTCATTAATTATGCTGTGTAAATTCGAATTTATGTAAGATGCATCAAACTTTTCACTTAGCCTAAGCGATCTGGTCTACAATATTTTTGCTCAACTAATTGAATAGTTTTACTTCTTTTATTCATCTGTTTATCTTCAAGGGAAATGTTATACATTATGTTGGTCACTTTTTCCAGATATTATCGGATCAAGATAAATTAAGCAATCAGTGTGTCTAAATAACTTGTGGTACAGATTAGCAGAAAATAGTTTCAACTTTTATTGTGTCAACATTAATTGTAGTTAGAATCAATTTCTTAAACGATTTAAGACTCTCTATTCATTCATATGTAATACGCCCCCATTTAAAGTTGTTATCAATTTATTGGCCGAAATTGTATGTGGCCATATTTTGAAGTAATTTCATAGATGGGCATGTTTTGACTCAAACATACACCAGTTCTAATATGGGTAAAATTTTTATATTAAGATATTTACAATCATTCTCCATATAATGCCTAATTTTAACCGGAGTGAAGTTGGCCCATTATTCTCTGGCCCTTAATTAAATTGTCTATGATATGGTGTGTGTCTTAGATATGATGAGATAACTTCACATTTTTATGAACTAACGTAACAGAGCGAAAAATAATATAAAACCAAAATTTTTGAAAGAAACTCAAATTAATACTTCAAAACGAGCAATTTTTTGTAATTTTCACATACTGAGTAACATTGATTATAAAGAATCTTGAATTGAAATTTTCGTAAAAATTGAACGAAAAATTTGCCTCTCACCTATTTTTCATGTATAATCCTAATCATCACCAAAAATAATTTAAATCACTTTAATGCTACTAAGTAGGGTATATCATATAAGCCTACGCCATGCAAAGTACACTTCATATGGACCTAATTTGAAAGGCTGATAAAAAAAAAATTTTCCACTCGCCAATTTTCCAGGCATCAATAAAATAATAAAAAATAAATAAAGTAACAAAAAATTATTTTTGCGCGCCTAAGTACAGCTAAGGAGCAGCTTAACAAGGACTATCAAAGCAGAGGAAAGGTGTTTTATGAAAAAATAAGTTGTTGTTGCTTAGAATGTTGAATTGTTTATTTTACTTGGGTTCATACATTAATATTTTTCTTCTATGAACTATTCGCCTGAGTGAGTTGTTGCTGCCTTAAATAAGTAAACTTGAAGTTAAATGCCCATTTACCCTTTACATTAAAAGCCAATGAATTAAGTGCTACTAATGGTGCAATGTTTTGGCTAGTCTTTGTACTTTGACCCTTTTTACCATTATTAGTGTGCCATGTATGTCCCTAATATGTACAGATATGAAAATAGCAAAACGCCCATATAATTTAATATGCCACATAATCGGTAGGTACGAGCAAATATTAAATGAAAGAAATCATATGTATGATTTTTACGAGCAAAGACCTCCTCAATGTACAGTAGTCGATTTTCAGTTTTTTTCCTATGGATTTGCACGATACTAACCCATAGAAAATTTTCAGTAAATTGTAGTCAAAGCATAAATAAAGATGGCCGGGGGAATGGACACAAAGGCACTGGCACACAAAAAATGATAAAATTTTATAAAAAAGCATGAGTATGCCGATATATAAGGAATAGAAATGACAGAAGAATACAAAAGGAAGGTAATTATGTGTATTGCACATGTATGTCATTTTTGTTGGTATGATATGTTAGAAGGGAGTACTTGAGTATGCGTATAGAAAATAGATTCATATTTATGGGCGACATATGTGCGCTTCTACATTTGGTCTAATTAAACTTGAAAAATATAAAGTATCCTACGAAAGTGTAGGCGCTCCTGATCAAATATAAATAAATTTAATATAATTTTTTTTCTTTTAAATATGCAAAAATATTGCACAATGCCCATAAGCATTTATAGAGAATAAATATATGGCTGAAGAAGAACAAATTAATATTTATGATGCGTATAATCGTTTAAAAAGAGGCAATTGCATGAGATTCAAATTCAAGTCTAGTATAGGAATAGATTAATGTCTAGCAACCAACCTGACGCAATTTGCTATTTTGAGTGATTGTAATTTAGAGAGTCTTTGATAACGTATCTGTTTATTACTGTAATTTACATATTAAGCAATTTGTATAACTAAATAAAGCATTTTATATAAAAATATTTTTGAAATAACTTTGCTTAGCACCATTTTTTATTTAGTAAAGACATAAACTAAATTACCATTGGCCGAAGCATCATAACCCAACTTGATTAAAATATTCTTTTTGTAAAGAAAAGTGCATCAAATTTATCATAAGACAATATGAAAAAAATTTCTAAAAAAGAAAAGTTACTAGAGCGGAGTAGAATAGTTCTAATATAACTAATTAAAATAGCATGAATGCCGTTATAATAATAACAATAATAAATAATAATAAAAAAAAATGAATAAATAAATAAACAAGTGACCTTAAAATGATTATTTAAAATTTTTATTGAAATGAATCTACTTATTCTTTTCCAATAACTTTTTGCGCCAAAGAGTTTTTCTAGATAAATTCAATGTTGATACTTTAATGTTGTAATTGTTTTGAATGAAAAGCAGAGTGTACGGTATTTAATAATCGGCCTTGATGAATCACAAGCATTTCTTAAACTTTAAGTTTTTCAATCTTCATTCTAGGATTATGGTTACTTTAAATTCTACCTCGCTTAATATAAATCAAACAAACTCTATGAATTTGTTTATTTGCTCTATTGATTTGATTGTTTATTAAAGTTTATTGTTGATGTAGCTCTTATTATTATTATAAATCTTTTCATTACTTCCATGTACAATATTTCCATGTAAATATTGTAACAATAACAAAAACAATAAAATTCTATAATAAAAACAATTTCAAGTACTTGTATTTAATCATAAAGGCTTAAGTTGGATTAAGTACAATGAATGAAATATATTAAAAAGCAATTGTTGGGACTATACGATTTTTCTTGGTTTAGCTTGTTTAAATTGTAAGATATTCTGAAAGATATTATGTTATACTTATATTATATCCTTTATTTGTTATTGTTATTTCTTGATTATTATGAATTCTGTCTGTATACGAAATAAAATATTTAAAAAAAATTAATTTACAAAATTTATATTATTGTTGCATTGATCATCAATTTACATATAAACTTTACTAATCTAGAGACAATGTGAAATAAAATAGATAGTAATTATACATACGCACATAACTAGAGGCAATGATCATATTTGGGTTTAGTAGAATCATCAGAGAGATCTTATGAAATATAAATGTTCTTCATTTGCTATAAAATCTGCATCAATTTAAAAATGCTTTGTCGAACACTTCACTCCTGTTGGCGAAAATTGTAATATCACCGTGAAATTTGTTATAAATATTGAAAGTTGTTGGATGTAATTTGATAATTTGATATTGAAAGTGTTTCGGTCCGTCATAAAAAAAAAGAAAAAAATAAAACCATTATGCTTAAACTGAGGAAAAAACTTTTGAATCGATAATTTGACGAACTTTTTTATAAAAGATTTATTTAAAGTTAATCTCTATAAATCTCTAATAAGTTATAAATAAATTTTTCAAGAGAGATGCTCTTTCCATTTTGTAAACATTATTTTAGGAACATAATACAGTTTGTTCCTTAGTTAAACACGTTTTTAAGTTATTATCCAAATTCTGTATTGGACACTTAATTATTTGATAGTTCATACTTCAATTTCAAGAAATTTTGTTAAACTTACCTATTAAAAAATTTTGCCTCTTATTAAATATATATTCGATCGTTTGAATGCATATTACTTCACTTCACAAATTTCGGTAGTTTATTGTGATTAATGCTACTTATAATCTTCTCATTTTTGCTTACATCATTCACTTATCTAATTTAATCGTTCAAATTGCCAATATGTAAAACCTCCTTACATTATTTAAACTTTTCTCCATTCTACTTTACATATTTTTTTGAACCTGATATCCTTGATGATTATTATATAAACGACGCTATCCATATTATTTTGTCTACTGATGGGAATCGTTTGATTGTTATTTTGTCATCAGATCCTTTTAAATCAGATTAAATCAAATTCCTTATAAAGTCCCCTTTCATATCAGTTATTATCAGTTATCCATAAATGTTTGCAAAACTTTGGAAATGTCTTAATATATATCATATTATTCATATAAGGACGATTCATCGTGTCTCACAACATACTTAATCAGTTCTGTGTTGCATTTAACAAACGATCCATCCATTAACGGATTTCTTTATTGGCTTTGAGTTTCAGAGTCATTATGTTTTATTAATTGTGCTATGTATTATGCTATTGTAAGGGTCATTTTTCATTTTTCATTTATCATTTTTCTTCGTTATGACGTAGAACGACAACTGCAGGTAACGCTCGCTACACGATTTACATAAAATACTTGTTTGTATTCTTAATAAAGTTATTTGTTCTAAATTATCATAATTTTTGTTTTTTTTTTATACGAGCTCAAATATTGATTAAACCCCTGAGTTTACAAAGTTTTCTAAAAGAAAAAGGAAATCTAATTCTTAGACAACTGGACTACCGTAGAGATCAACGATGCTTTATCATTAGATACTGTGGATAATATTTGAAAGCAGTGTTTTAAATTGGACGTCTTTTGTTCTTGGAGTAGGCGCAAAGAAATTTACTTGGAAAATGTGTCGCAGTAATTTAAAATTTTAACGTTTACTTTTAAAAGTTTAAAAGTTATTTTCTATAATTGCATTTTGTCTCTACATTTTTGACATCTTATCTAGCAAAGCCAAAATTTTGCTAATAATGAATCTCCAAAATTATAAATTTTGTAGGCATTTCCACAATTTTTTTGAGTAGTCACTGTAAAAATGCATGCCACGTTTATGTGTATATTTGACGAGATTATTTGGGTATGTTAAGAGGTTATTCCTTTGGGTTTTCCCGGTCCAAGTCAAGGTAGACTCGTCGGTCTTGCCAGAGTCGGCCTCTCACATTATATTTACATTCATAAGAGCCCCAAAATAACAGACTTATTTGTTTTTAAAAATAGTTTTCTTTATTGATTTTGTTTCAATCTACTTACAATTATACAATTATATATTACAATTTTGTGTTCAACATCCTTTTAATAATGCTTTTCGAACACAAGCCATGTTCATATGGTGTAAATCTGATAACGTGGGGCAATCTTCTTATGGTAAAAAAAGATAATTCACGTAAGAAAAAAAAAGGCTAACATTGATGCTTGTCTTGAAACGTAGCTGAATAGACGGTTGAAATTGTAATGATATCGGTGGGTAATGGGACAAGTGCGAACTGCCTAGTTTGATTTCCTAAGACGACTCTTTTGTTGGTAATCCCCTTCCCATGTAATTGTGTGTACGTATCCAACCTGTCAGCACTTAAGGGTTTTAAAAGCCTCCTATATTGCCGACAGCATAATGTATTGGCATCGAAGGATTACTGAACCAGTTTAGTTAGCCATTAAATTGGTAGATAAGGTACGTCAAGTATAGTGTAAACATTTACATTTACATTTTCGTATTCCAATGTATTGAACGTTTAATGTTGTCAGCATCTAAGGATTATCAAAACTACTTTAAACTGCTAACGACATAATATGTTGGTATTCAAGGGATACTGAAACAGCCCATTAAGCCAGTAAATCAGCAGACCGACATGTTATCATGTACCCTGTAGTGTCAATATCCTGTTTGTATTTTGGTGTGTTATTTGTCCAACAAGTCAGCATTAAAGGGTTACCAAAACTACGTCAATTTGCTGACTAAATAATTTATTGGCATGGAAGGGTTACTAAACGTCCTAGTTAGCCAATAAATCAGCCGACTGGTAGAGAAGAATACTTGTATTTATTATCAATGTCCTTTCAATGGCTTATATATTTGTTATGTTATTCTTTTGCTCGGCTATAGTTCTTACCTCTTGTCTGGCAATTCAGAAAATCTGCTCCTGTCCTGCTATTTATAGTGTAATTTTCTGAATTTCAGGGTGGCGTGACTTTCTAGAATGTTTTGCCGCTTATATCACATGGCCAATGAAAACTATCGGTGGCTACCGCAACTACATAGTCATGCGTTCGGATATAATACGTTTTAGAGTATCTCTCTTTACTCTTTACTTCTTTAATAATCATGTTCTACTTCCTATGTAATTCTTCGTGGTGTTTACTTACTGTTTGGTATTATTTCCGTGTTTACATTTGTGTAATTCTTTGAATGAAGCATTAGTGTATTTCTCATTACTCTCTCTCTCTTTTTAATAGATACGCTCTCTTTCTTATATCACTATGTTCTTGTTGTTTATTTACTAAATTGTGTTATACTTGCATACTTACATTATAATTAGAATAGAATACAAATTATTGTCGTTTTGAGTTCGTCGGTCTGTCCTAATATATATAGACTATGTTCGATATGCTATGCGTCCTTACAATGTATGTGGCTTGTTTTTTCACTTTTTTACTTTTCATTTAAGTTTTTCTCCATTTCCTTTTATATGCACGACCCAAAAGTTGGGGGTGTACTTACTTTGTCATTGTATTTATAACGCTTCAATGATAGCGTTGGAGACCTTTTAAACTATATATATTCTTGAGCAGCATCAAATTCTGAATCGATTTAGCCATGTCTGTCCGCCTGTCCGCCTGTGTGTCTGTATGTTGTAAACATTTCCCTGATCGTAAAATTTGAGATATCGATCTCAAATTTGGTAAAACCATTGAAAGTTCTTACACACAGGTTGGTGTTGAAAATGGGCCAAGGGAAGGGCAAGTACACAGTGCAACATAAACTGAGAGCGCCTCACTTTTTTTAAACAAGTATTGGAAGTTTTTTTTATCATTATCTGGAAACTGCAAAAGATAGACAACTGAAATTTTGCACCAGTAGGGACGCTATTAGTCTGCAATGTCTATCCAAAAATGAAGCAATTCGGGTATACCTATGCGAAGTTATATAATACCAAATTTTAATTTTTTCTGTTTACTATTAAAAAATTGACAAACGCGTTGAATAAAAATATCATGGGTATCCATGATTTGGTTTCAGCCAATTAATATAATTTTTCTACTTATTCTAATTATTATTATTGCAACTAAAATTTTTTTGTTGATTTTTCTTATATTCAATTTATTTGATTTAATTTTCTGGCTTAATTAAATGAAATGTAGATAATTGAAAAATATAAAATGTTATATTTTCTTTAATTTTTTAAGGACCAATGTATATATATATATATATATATATATATATATATATATATATATATATATATATGAATACAAGTACAGGTACAATTGTTTGTCATACATTCCTATTATAAAGAGTGATAAAAAAAATGAAAGCCACAAAATGTTACTTTTATTCGAAATAATCAAGGATCCCAAACAAATATATATGTATTAATACAAGCGCAGACAGATATATTTCATAATATATTTCATAATATATATTAAATAAATACAGCTGAAATTTGGTATTTATGTAAAAAACACTGTTCCACAAATTCTGGTTGAAAATGGCATCTGGCAAATTTTTATTTCTGGGTTTTTTAAATTTTTTGCTTTTAACTCAAAAATTACATTAGTTAGAAAACTGAAATTTTGCAAAAATATTAAAATCATTATTCTCCAATATACTTCCAAAAATTTAAAAATTTAAAATCACAAAAACAGTATATTTATTTTATTTCATTTTATTTTATTTTATTTTATTTTATTTTATTTTATTTTATTTTATTTTATTTTATTTTATTTTATTTTATTTTATTTTATTTTATTTTATTTTATTTTATTTTATTTTATTTTATTTTAATAAGTAATGATAAAGATGTTAATAAACTTTTATGATTAATTAAAGGAGCCATCTTAATTAGCCGCATATCGTATGAATTTTCACTATTTTCACTCTTATGCCTGTCTCTAAAATATTCAAATTTGGGCCTACCTCAAGTATCGCTAATACCATCTAACAAATGGGAACCTACAGCAGTATCGCTAGGACTCTGAATATTGTCAACGTTTTCTTACTGTACTTGGTCTAAAATGGCGTAAGGTTTGTTTTCTTTGAATTTGTCAAAAATTTATCTTAATTCGGTGATTTTGGACAGGTTTGCTCTACATTTTTCTTCGTTGTCCATATGTGAAATATCAATATTTATATTTCTGCACGGAATATTGTATCGACCTTGATTTTTCAGGACAAAATTTCGTAAAACAGATGATTGCAGGGTTTTGCCTTTTACACAAATCTCATTTTATTTTATGGCTCATCGTAATGTTTCTCGGTATCAGGTTGTAGCCATGATATGTTAAAAATATATCTATTTGAGGAAAGTCTTGGAAAATGTTTGTATAGAAAGAAAGAATTATCTGTAATTATTAGATTATCGTAGTAAAAAATGTAAAAATATTTGTCTAACTCAAATAAGGTACTTTTAAATTTTATAACATTATTTTTAATAAGATTTTCAAAACTCTATTTACGTAATTCTAACAATATAAACTTGTGATCTTTAATAAGTGCTTTTTTTTCTTTTCACTTCCTTATACGTAATTTAACTTAAAATATAAAAGATATAAAAGATTCGGAATATAATTTTCTCACAAGGTTCTTTTTTCTATTTTCTTTTTTTAGTACATGAGCCATACATTTTAAGTGCCACTTAACATGAAATTTCAATATTTTAAATTATTTCGAAAAAAAAAATTGAATAGAATACAGAAGTACAAGTAGAAGTAGCAAAAGACATTCATCAGAATAATCTGATTCGTCTTACTTACTTAATATTTCTTACTATTTACTTTCGGCCGTCATTTTCATCTTCTTCTTTATTACATTTTCTTTTAGGTAAATACGATTACATGTAAAAACTTATACTAACACAATACTTTACTCAAAAAGGTTCGCAGTAAAAACTTTATATTTGAATAAAGCAGAATAGAGCAGTATAAAACATAACGATAAATGATTACAGTAAGTGACTGAGTGAGTCAATGGTTGAATGTTTGAAAGTGATGTCAGTAGAAGTCAGAACAAAAAAATATATATATTTATATTTATATTGCATTCTGAAAGAGATAGAAAATCAAAGTACAAGTGTAAGTACGAGTAAAAGTCACATAACTATTTAATAATGATGTTTTATATTCTTGTTTGACAATTGAGAAAATTTTGTCACAATGCAAATTTCAACAATTTTAAACTTGGACTACAATTTTTAATTTGTTATTAAGTTTGCTAGCAATTTTTACTTTTTTTTCATCTTGTGTGTTATATATTACACTCAAGTACTAAACGAAAATGAAATGAGTAGGTGCTTTCATTATATAAATAACGTCTTTGTAGTGATCAGATGTAGCGTATCTATGAAGTTTTATCGGAAACAACATAAATAAGTGAGAAAATTATATTTAGTTGAGACCAAATTTTGGACCCCCTCCCCCCCCAAATTACCTATACACCATGATATTACAGTGCAGTGCAGTTAGTGTTTTACATGCATACCTGCCGGGAAGGCTCAAATGCGTGGTACATAAACATACATAATGATCGCTAGCGTTGGTAGACACGACACATCACGTGTATGCCACCGTCTTGACTAGCTTCCAATTTAAAGACAGAATTGCACCTCATATACATGGCTTAATCCTTGGTGTAAGGATTCGGAGCCTTCTTATTACTCCTCGGCTTAGATTAGCTTAGCCCGATAAGCCTACCCAGCTAGCCATTTTATTCGGGAAATGGCACCCTGCTCGACACAAAATAAACATAATTATGTCGAGCTACGCCCGCGACATGGGCACCACAGCCCCCACGAAGCCAACCTCAACATCACCACTTGGCAAATATGAAACTGGCGATCTCGTGGTACCAAATTAAATCTTTGGATCGGATCTTTTGAAACTCATAATGCCCCCTTATGGCCATGGATCAACAACCATCTCATGAGCCACTCCCAGTTGAGCAGGTGCTTCTCGGGACTGGTTGCCTCCGATATTACAGTGCAGTACCATATTCAGTTTTTCATTAGTAAATAGAAAATGTAAACATAAACAAGTAAGAACTTTAAAGCCGCATCTTAAATACCATAAGGCACTTTCTTTAAGGCGATGAAAGTGAAAGTCAAAAAAAAATTTTAAAAATTGACAAAATTACAATTTTTTAATTATTGCATTTATTGTTCATTACATGAGAAAAATTTCAAAAAATAAATCGATATGGACAACATTTGGTCCATTACATTTTACATGTTAAAACTCAAGGTAGAGCAAATTTTCATTAAAATATATTCAAAATTGAAGCTTTTGTCTATATAATGATTTTTTTCAAAAAAAGACTTTATATGGAAAGTGATCATAAAGCTGCAATAAATTTTCTTAATATATTTTTCATATTAAAATACAACGAAGCGCCAATATACTTTAAAATCTATTTAAATTTATATTTTTTTTTTTAATAAAATAACTTCTTTTTAAGAAATTTGAATTTTTTGAAAGAAAATTTTTTGTATCTTGTAGGGTCATCGATTCTTCTTCTTTTCCCTATGGCAAACATAATAACAGGATGAATATACCCACAACCTCTGAATGATAAATATGGTAAATTTATTTACTTCTATAAAAAGCGATCGTCAATTCATTTGTCATTTGTCTAATTAATTGAACTGGAAAGTCTCAATTTAGTGAGTTAAATTGTGATATTAGAGATTTATTATGTAAAGTTTGATTATTGATTTACTCGCTTCTATTTTTTACTTTAATTTAATTCAAATTTTTTTTGTAAATAAAATAAATGGAAATTTAGTTGAAAGTCGAAAATCGTATAACGTGAATATGTTGTATGTTATGGCAGTGAAATACTTGCACACTTTAGGAGAAACTGAAATTTATTTGAAAAGTTCAATTAAACGTTAATTTGACAAGTGCTTACAGATATTTGATACAGATATTTGTAATATAAAGGCGAAGATATCGAAAGATTTGTACTTGTACATGATGCATGATTAATTTGATGATTTAGCAAGTCTCTACAATACTACGTTGCAATCGAATTTAATGAGCCATTGGCCAATATAATATAAAGTTTGGATCAATTCCCTTCCCCTCCTCAATGTATGCGCATTTCTTTAATTGGTTACAAAGAGCAACACCGCAAGAAACTAAGAGAGTGAGAGAGAGAAAGAGAGAGAGAAAGAGAGAGAGTGAGAGAGAGGGAAGATATTTGAAGATATTTTCCTTACCTTTTACATTTGTACTCTGCACGACTAAGCCATTACATAAATGGAGGTCTTGATATAGACCTCAATTTAATATAAAATCATGGCCTGAAATGTTTTATATATATCTACATCTGTCTATCAAAAGTATCCTATATTCATTTTTGTGTTGTAAAAAAAAAAAAGAAAAAAACAAATCGCAAATTTCGAATTAATTTTTTGATGTTTAGTATGCAAGCGGCAATGTCAAATATTATCGAAATTAGACGGATATTTTGAAATATTTTTACGATCATCCATTAACGAATTTGAAAAAAAATTACACTATAAAAATGCTTTTTAAAGTTTTAATATTTCTTTAAAAAAAAAAAAAAGCAAAAACGTTATAAATGTGATATTTTTTTTTCTGGCATAAACTTCAGAACAATTTTTTCATCATATAAACGATGAACGGTGCTGGTGCAAAAGCATCTTACGGCAAATTTGTTTGCTTTTTTTAAACAAAAATCCAAATTTTTACTGCAAATTTTTAATGCTTCGGAATTTCTAATTAAGTTTGCTTGATCCTTATATTTGTATTAAATGAATTAATTTAGGGTAATTTCAAATATCTACCTTGATCTTGATTATATTTTTATTATTTTACAATAATTTATTTCTAGTTTTTCTAGTTTTTCTAATTTTTCCGTTGTATAAAAAAAATGAGAAAATGAATATTTCATTATAAATATTCATATTTAAGCTGAAACAAGTAAAACAACACAAAAGCTGAAACAAAAAGTCATACAACAACAACAACAACAACAACTAAAACAACAACAACAGCAACAACAACATGAATGAAAACAATAAGAAAAAACAAAACAGAAGTAAATTAAAAACGCAAAACATACTTTTTAGCGTATAATTCATTTCCATTTCTCATTTCTCATTTTTATTTTCCATTTTCCAATTTCCATTTTCCAATTTCCATTTTCCAATTTCCATTTACCATTTTCCATTTCATGAAAATTTTACGTTGATAATATGGCAGGAGGAAATATTTTGCTGTTTTGTTATTGTTTTTTATACTTTTGATGCTTTTAAAGCTTTTTGCTTACATTTTTCACTGCTATTTCTTCTTCTTTTTCTTCTTTGTCCTCTTCTTAAGTTTTTTGCCTTTTCTTTTAGATTTTATCTACCAATTATGGTTATGGATATTGTTATGTGTTTGCATAGATATTTGTAACATCGAAAATACCATGAGGTAAATCTACCTTTTATTATACCGATCTGTCAATTTGCCCGTTTGTCCATGTGTCCGTTCGATCATCTGGTCTGGTCATCTCTGTGTCTCTCTGTCTATCTGTCTGTTTGGGTAACCAGTCCCGAGAAGCACCTGCTCAACTGGGAGTGGCTTATGAGATGGTTGTTGGTTCTCCGTTGCCATAAGGGGGCTTCATGAGTCATGAGATCGGTTCCAAAGATGTAATTTAGTTCCACGGAATCACCAGTTTTAATATGCTCATTGTGGTGATATTGAGGTTGGCTTTGTGAGGGCTGTGACGCCCCTTATCGCGGGCGTTGCCCGTTCAAACATATGTACGCTTGTCGTGCGGGGTGCCATTTCCCGAATAAAATGGCTAGCTGGGTAGACTTATTGGGCTAAGCTAATCTAAGCCGAGGAGTAATAGGAAGGCTCCGAATCTAGATACCAAATATTAAGCCATGTATATAAGGTGCAATGCAGACTTTAAATTGGGAGCTAGTCGTGACGGCAGCATGCACCCTGTGTGACGTGTCTACCAACGCTAGCGAACACTATGTACGTTTGTGTACCATGCAGTTAAGCCTTCACGACAGATATGCATGTAAAACACTCACTGCATTGTCTGTCCATATAGGTTTATTAGCAAAGTACAGGCCGCAATTTTAGGGCTTTTCAAATGAAATTTAATTAATAGATATATTTTGGCTTATAGAAAGGCCTAGAAATAATTATAGGTTATATATTTAACAATTTTCTTCATAATTCCTAACTTTCTACTTAAACAATAAAAAGGATGATATGTGAAAAAAAATTGCAACTTTTAAATCTCATTTTTTAACAGGAATAAATGCACTTAAGTTCTGTAAACTATTGAATTAATGTACCAAATTTGTTTTAGATCGATGTATATTTTTGGACATCATGGCATACAACGAACCTTTCGACTAATTCAAAAAGTAAATTTTATTTTTCAGTTCGTGAATTTGTAGTTGATTTTTCTTAACATTTTATGTGCGTTTAAATAAAGTGATGTAGAGCATTCTAAAGTCGTTTTGAATGTGCCTGTGGCATATTTTTATTTATTTTTATTTTTTTTTTTGATTTCTGCTTGCTTTTGCATTCATTTATTTATTCTAATGATCAACCAACGAAATGATAATGCTAAATAAAAATAAGTTTTCTTATTTTGTTTTTTTAGTCTCACTCACCTAAGAGAAATAAATAAATTTACTTAAGAAAAATTTCTTAAAATTATTCCAAAAATAATAAAAATCACCAAAGAAAAAAATAAACGGAAGCAAAAATGAAACTGAGTAAAAATTAAAGAATTTCTTAAATGTACGTGTACATATATACCGCTCTCTCTCTCTCTCTCTCTCTGCAGTACTTTCTCTTTTACTCGTCATTATTTTTACTTTTCAGTCTGTTACA
This sequence comes from Melophagus ovinus, assembly GCA_023089585.1. Taxonomy (NCBI): domain Eukaryota; kingdom Metazoa; phylum Arthropoda; class Insecta; order Diptera; family Hippoboscidae; genus Melophagus; species Melophagus ovinus. Next base: position 47,526 of record JAKKIB010000263.1, on the reverse strand, counting down.
TTCTACTTGCCAGTTATATTCATGTACATTCTTTGTTAGTTGGTTAATTGATGTAAAAAGCGAATACTTCTTCTTATCCATTCAAAATATTTTTACAATAATCTTACCCGAGCTGGTTAGGTTAAGGTGAGCCGGTTAGGCTAGGAATGGTCAGAGCAGAGGCGTGAGTGAATTACAATAACTTATAATAATTGGGCTAAAAGCAACAACAACAACAACAACAACAACAACAACAACAGAAACAGAAACAGCTAGCAGCTTAAAACAGGTGCTGTTAAATTTTCAATTGTAATGGCAGGGTTTGCAGGTATTTGAAGTCTTAAGGATGAGATTATAATGAGAAAAAAATAAATAAGTAAGTAAGAAAAACTTAAAAAAATAAATTCGGTTCAAGAAATAATAAATAGGGTTCATAAAAATAAAATGAAATTTTGAAATGTTTGTGGTTGTTGTTATCGTGTTATTGTTATTGTTACTGTATTTTCGCAATACACAGCACAACATAATTGCAAATAACACGGCACAAAACGTTGCAACTGTTAAGAAAATGAAATTAATTACATTCCTTTAACCTTAAGCTCATAAGCTGAACAAATATAAACAGCATTAAATGGACATTAAAATAAAAGATCAAATTAAACTGAAAAAAAAATTGTAATGTGAATAATTATAATTAAAAAAAAAAAACGAAAAAAAAGATTAACACGAAATTGAAATAGAAATGGATAAATGTAGATAGAAATAGCGATAGAGGAAGACAGAGATTGAGACATATAATTAAAAAGAGAAAAATTAATGAATTGGATTTGTATTCTAAGAATATTTAGACTTAAGAACTCAAAAGACAAAAAAAAAAATGAACAAAATATTTAAGAGAGATGATGTAAGAGAAAGTTTAACGTAAAAATGAGCATTAGGACGAGGAGAGAAAGTGAAAGATAGCAGAAAAAGTAGTGGCAGCTAGCAAGACAAAGGCGAACAATGTTTAAAAAACAAACGATATAAAATGAGAAGAAAATTTTGGTAAAATTGCAAATTGTGCAAAAAAAAACTACTTGATAAATAAAAACGCGGAGAAATGGACAGATAAATAGATAGACAGACAGACAGACAGACAGACAGACAGACAGACGTATAAATAGATAATCTTAGAATTTGATGAAACCTTTTCATTTATAATGTTAATAAAATTAAGAAAGAAAATAAAAGACAAGAGAAGAGAATAGAAGAGAAGACAAGAGAAATGAAGAGAAAAGAAAAGATTAGAAGTGAAGAGAGAAAATGCAGAAGGAGCAGAAGAATAAAATACTTATGTAAAAATTTCTTGCCTTTGAATTCGGTCATTTTGAAAAAATTTTAAAAAAATTTAAAAAATGGCAAATGCAAGAAAATATTTTATTAATTTAATATTTACGAAGAAGTATTTTACGATTGCACTATAATTATTGTAACGATAATAAAACAATTAGAAGAAGTAAAAATAAAATATGGTTAAGAGAGTAAAAGGCCATTTTATTAAAATAATTTTGTTTCTTATTTCGTCTTCGATTTTTGCAAATTTTTCATTGCGCCAACTTTTCATTACCATATAAAATTGTCAAGTGATTAGTCTATTGTAGCTTTAGGGTCTTTAATTGATTTAATAGACTTTTAATAGTTTTATTTTTTTTGGTTTTCGTTATTTCTGCTTTTTTCACTTTTCTTTCATTTATGCGAGCCAAAGAAGAAAAAGGATCATTAATTGCCATTTATTTTTTTTTATGTCTTTCGTTCACTTCTTCTTGCAAAATGAGCTGAGATATTTCCTATTTTTGAATTTTTTTTAAGATTATCTTGCTGCATTTTCTTTAATAAATTAATTTAAGATTTAAAAGGATATTTCTTGTTTTTATGTTGAATTTAGTAGTTGGATTGTAAATGAAGTTACAAATTTCTTAGAAGGCCTTTAATTTAAAATTTTTTAAATTGATTTACGCGAAACTGTTTATGTAGAGATTTGTACCTGGTTTGCCTGGCTCATGCCGAATTTCTCTATCATAACTGTATCTGGATTTAGAAAATCTAACCAGAGTCTCAGTTTGCTATCACAGATTAGATATTTTTTTATTTAATGGTTTAGTTTGATTTTCTAGAAGCTGCACTTGTACTCGTAGTCAGACGACTAAAACTGAAATAATATTTGTGGCAAAGGGTCTTGTAATCGCTGTAATGATATTTGTTGTACAAGAAGAGAGAGCAAGAGATATGCTTTGGTCGAGCAACGACCATATTACGGCACATATTCCTCCATCTTTCTTAATTGAAAATGAAATCCAAAAATGGTAACATTTTCCATTTTCACTTTATTAATTGTTTTATAGTTTTATCTTTTGGCTGGTTTTGTAGTTGGGAAAAGTTTAATATAGAAATATATTTAAAGTGTAACAATTATGTAGATAAAAGGATGAAAATTTTTGTTACATTTTCAATTGCTTATTATTATTACTGTTAATGGCTGTTTTCATGTTGCTTTCTTTCTTCCTTATTAGTTCATTCTTTCATATTTCTATCCCTCACTTTATGTTTGTCTATCTCTACCTCTATCTCTACATGTATTTTTCTCCATCTATTTCTCTATCTCTCACTGTCTATTTATCTACCTGCCACTATCTGCTGAGTATCTGCTTATCTGTTCCAACGATCTATGAATCCCTTCATTTCTGAATCTATTTCTCTATCTAACTTATTGTTTATACGACTGACTTTGTATGTGCATGTTATTTGCTTATTTAGGGTGTTTAATTTCATTTTACACTATAACTGTAAATATGTACAAATTATTTATTTAACTTATGCATTCGCTCACTCTCGCAGAGTCAATCATTTTTACAGGCATTTTTTCATTTACTCTCACTTTTACTCACCCTCACTCATTCTGACTTATTTATTTACTCATTTATTATCCCGTTATCTGGTTATTGTGATGTTGTGTTGTAAATAACACAACACAACTCACCATAATAGAACGGGAAAAAATAAAACTAGCACAATAACAATTCAACATATATTTCCATATTACTAATGTTATTGTATGTATTATATGTATTGTATGTGTGTATGTTCATGTATTTGTGTGTCTAACAAAAAAAAAAAAAACAAATCTATAAAAGAGAAAAAACAAAAATTAATTATTTGTTAAAATATAATCATATTGTTGAGTCAAAGTCATCAGTTACTGTTACATGGCGTCCTTTTCTTTTCAATTGTTTTCTTTTGTTTCACTTTTCTTATTGCACGTTGCCATAAATAAATTTTCATGCAATGCATTTTATATTTATGTATGTTTTTGTATGTACATATCTACGTAGATATTTATATAAAATGTAAATAGAAAATCCAATATAACGCGAGAAAGTGATAGTTAGATTGAAGTGGAAAGAGGTAGAGATGGATATAAGAAAAGGTAAGGATAGACGAGTTAAATTCTACCGATTATTGATGTACTGTTTACTCCTTTCGTATAACTTCTTGTGTTGCGGTTGCTTCTTCTGATTCTTACTATTTCTCTTCTTTGCATTTCACATTTTGAAATGTTTATTTTGGAATTGTCTTGCCATTTTCATTTTCATTGTCAGTGTCATTTTCATTGTCATTGCCATTGCTATTGCTATTGCTATTGCTATTGCCATTGCTGATGTCAGAATTCCTTAATGTAAATGTTGACGTCATTTTATATTGTTGCTCCATTCATTGTCATTGCTTGTAACTATTGATTTTTTTTTTATATATGTTAAATATAAACAGTTGAGTATATCCATTAGGAAAAGTCGCTATACATTCTTTGAAAATTAAAAACAAAATTACAAATATTAAAAACACAAAATTCACAATATGAAAGCAGACAAAAAGACAGATAGACAGACAGACAAACAGACAGACAGACAGATATGCAAACAAACAAAATTAAGAAGATTAATGATTATGTTGATAAATAGTTTTATTATTATTCTCAATTGTTTTTTAACATTCTGCTTATTGTTTCTTCAAAGTGAGTATTTTGTTGAATTTTTTTTCTTTTTTAGGATGAAACTTTCATGTATTTATTCTTGTTTATGTTAAGATGATTTTGAATGTATTTTCTGTATCCCAAAGTAATGATTGCTTAATATACTGAAACTAATACTAAGTAAAGCACAATAAAGGACAATAAATTTTATTTTGATATAATACGCATAATTTAAAAGGCATTTAGTCATAAAGACAACCATTTGAAATGGAAATGTCAGATAGTCAGAAAAATTTATGGATGATTTGTTTAATTTTTGAGTGTATATGTTAGAAAGCGAAGATAACCTGACAATCAAGAAATCTGAGGGGCATGTTCAAATAACAACCAAAAAAAAAATATGAAAAAGTGTTTTTTTCTATTTTATTTTTAAACTTGAAGCAAATTTTAGATTAATTTTTAATAGTAATTTTCACATTCGCGTTAAAGACTGAGAAACATTTAAAATTTTTTATGTAGGAAAATGTCCAAAGGGCCAATGAATTTAATCCAAATTTAGTATGGTAAAATGTTACACTTAATCGTTTCAAAAAAAAAAAAAATAATCATAACAAGAAAGGTAAAGTTCTTACGAAATAAATCGGATTCAAATTATCTCTCAAGCTAGGCCGAAATATGCCTACTCTTTAAAATTAATTAATGGGTGTTCAAAATTGTTATCGGTTCAGTACAATAAAATTTAAAACAATCTGAAACGATTCTGTATGTTACATTTATCAACATCAACTTATTATACCAGTTTGTAATTGAATGATAAAAAAAAGAAAAATTTTTCATAGAATTTCTTCCGCGTCTTATACTGACGTATAAGATTAAAATTTTGGGGCTAATGTTTTATTAAGAGATTAAAATAGGAAAATGCTTGTAATAGAAAGGGAAAACAAACAAAAATAATATTGGAAAGGTGATCAAAAGAGGCAGTGTGAGAGAGAGAGAGAGAGATAGATAAGGAGGTAAGAAAAACAAAAGAAATTGAAATCAATGTGTAGGAATTGTTTCTCAATTGATTGGAATGTACGTTTTTTTGTTATAACCTCTTTTGTTGTTTCTTTTTGGTGTAATTTTTTTTGTACTTATGTGTTGTTGTTTCATACTTATTTGCCGTTATTGTCTGGCATTTTTGATATTTCTATGTTTAAGCGATAGTTGCAATACAAACAATAAATACGAGGCCAAGAATAAAAAATTTCAAGCTAAAACATCAAAATAGTAAAAAAAAACCAAATCTTCAAATTAACTTAATACAAATGACGCTGATGCGTTTTATTGTATAACTGTCACAACCGTCATTGTCTACTTTTTCATTTTCTTCGTTCGTTTATATGCTTCCTTTGCTTTTTAAATTATTCTAGAAAATATCTAATCATCATGAATTGAACTTTTCTTTGGACTTTTAATATATTAAATATTATCCTCTCTAACTTTTTCAGATGTTTCCTTTTCTATCAAGATTTTTTTATTTTCTCTCTACATTATCTCAATACATCATTAATTTCTCTGCTATTTTACTATTGTTAAGTTTACTACGTAAAATCAAAAAAAACTTATTTAAGTTGAAGCTTAAGGTGAATATCCAAAATTTTAACACTACCCTCCATATAATCCAAATATTCAGCCATACAATATATAAATATAAATATATAAATATATATATGTAAAAAATAAGTACGCGTAACCTGAATATAAACTGTTATAATCCATACTGAAATATACACTGATTGCAATTCTCTAACTTTTTTGTATCTCTTCTTTACCTAATTACACTATTTATATATAGAAATAAATAATACTGTACAGTTATTCGTGTTGTTGCAGTTCTGATTTGCTTTTGCAATTTCATTAGTTAATGGTACAAAGAGATAACATAATTTTGTCTCACAGATAACATACAGAAATATAAAAATATTAAAAAAAAAACATAAATACGAACATTCATATGCATTCATACACTATATTGCACGTGTAAGGATGTATCATAAAAGAGAACACTCCAACAAAAAGTATTCTCTACAGTAACAAAAATAATTTCAAAAAAACAAACATATGTAAAAACATGTTGAGAATATGCTATTCGATTCGAGAGCATATACACCCGCTTTTTTTTTAGAGGTCCATTGAATATGCGTATTAATTTAAAATGTAAATTTTGGATTTAATGAATTTTTAATAGCGTAATAATATTTGTTGTATTTGAAAGAATTCATGCTTTGTCTAGCATGCGAAGTGAGTATGAATTCCATTTTGTATAGAGTGGAATGGCCTGGAGGAGGCGCTACATTCCAAAAATTGCCCAATAAACATGAAATTTTATTAATTTAATTTAAGTGCTTACTTGAATAGATATTAATTCGATTCATACGTCTCACATTGATTTAGTATGAGTGACCTTTGGGTTGTACCAGTTTTTGGCACATGGACACTTTTTTTCACCAATACAGTGGCTTATTAAATATAAAGTAAAGGAAAAACTAATCGTTAAATATTATCTGATATTGTGTACTTTCTACTGGCAGTTGTACTTGCATCAATATTATTCTTTGTATGTTAAACATATAAAATAGGAGAAATATGTCTGTAGGATATAAATAGTTTGCCAAGATTGCTTCTTCTTCTGCGTATTACAAAATATTCACCATTCCATTGAGAGTGATTGATTTTGATGTTACGGTAAGTATAAACAAAATGATTAAAAGTAACTGTAAAAAAATAAACAATGAAAGGAATCTTAAGGAAGTACAAGAAAGAGAAAAGCAAAACAAAAGCAAAAGCAAAAAAATCAAAAAGAATTAATAGTCTCAATGTTATGCGTAAATAAAAAATGAAAAGAAAATAAGGGTAAATGAGAGAGAGATTGAAAGAAAAAATTTAAAGCAGAAAAGACGAGCAACGTCAATTGAAATCGTTCAAAATACATATAACAAAATGTCATTGCAGGTCAATCATAATTGTTATTGTTGTTATTGTTGCTATTTCTGAGTTTCCTTTCTTTTCTCTTTTTCTTTTTTTTTTTTTGGTTTTAATTCCTAGTAAGCAGAAAAAAAAGTTAAAGAAAAGAAAAGTAACAAATATCAAAATTCAAGTAATGATCTACTAAATTCACCATTATTAGTTGTGAGGTCTGCGGACTTATCTAGAAGTTTAATTTACAGTATAACGCCAACATAAACATTAGTACGCTCAATAAGAACATAAAAAATAATATAAATGCTTTCAGGCAGCAACTTTACTTGTCCAAATTATACTCTTTAATATTCCACTAATTGGAAATTGCAAATGTTTAGATCAATTCATGATCTTGATATGATTAACATTTGGTAAAATTGATGGTATTCGTTTACGCAGGGAGCATAATTCTGCGGCTTTACAACAAGTATATTCCTCTACATAAACAGAAAACTGGACGGAATAACGTTAAATAAATAATTAATTAAAGGTATTGATTGAGATTTATTTATACCGGAATGTTGTGTATTTTGATATGGCGACATCGAAAAGAATTCGTAAAATGGGTGTACCTGCCGTAAGAGTTTAAATACGAGGCATCTTAAGTCTGAAATTTGCTAAAAAGTATGCTTTAGGAATGGAATATACACAGATGTGCATGCAGGTACCTATAAATCAGACAGGGAACATTTACTAGGTCTGTCACACTACTTTGGATTATTCTACACATCTTAATATTTTAAATACTTATGTTGTTGTTATTATTTCTTGCTTAATGGTATTCTAAGCTTTTTTCCCTACACTTATTAAAATTTATGTAGTGCCATCATCTTAAGGTTTGCTCTTAAGGTTCTTATTTTATTTTGTTTCATTTCATTTCGCTTCATTTCATTTTGTTCAGTTTTGCCCCTTGGGAAACTTATGTTTAACTTTATAAATTCACGTGTTTTATTTTTGTTTTTGATGCTGTTTGTTTGAAGCTTTGCTTGCTTTGTTTTTAAATATGCGCTTTTCTCTCTATTTTATTTTGTCAACATGTGTTTCCCACGCGCTCATCATCAATTGTATGTATTGTTGTTGCCTTTGTTGTCGATGTTATTGTTTCTGTTGCTATTACTGTTGTTGCTGATGTTGTGTTAAGTGTTTGTATTTTAGTTTTCCTCACAATTTTCTTTTTGTTTTATTCTCTCTTGATTTTTCCCTCTCTCACGGTTAATACAATAAACCATATAAATTTCCTTGCTGAGTTTCTCTCTTTTTTTAATGCTAATTTTAATTCAACAGTCCAAATAGAATAAGAAACCGATGAAAATAATTAAATTCAAAATAACAAAGAAGCGTTAGGGAGATAAAAGGAGATAGAGAAGATAGAGAGAGATAGAGATAGAAAGAGTGAATGAGAGACACAAGTGATGTACAAGGGAGATCACAGATGCCGTAATGTTTAAAAAATTTTTTCATTTAATTCAAATTTTTATCCGTTTAGCTGAATTATTTCGTCTTTGCTTTATATAATTTTACATTTTTATCGCATTTGTTTTACCATCTTCAAATTCTAGCTACATGCAATTTACGTTTTTCCCGTAGAACTTATTCTTCTTTCTCTTCTTGCCATCTTTACTATTTATAAAGAATTAACCGGTTTTTTTTAAATTTATTAAAGAACAATAATAATAACACCAACAATTGTTACAACAACAACAAAGAAATTGTTTCAATTTAAAATACACTATAACAAACAGTGTCAGGTTGATTGTTCGTTTTGCTCTACCGGAAAGTATTGTAATGCCTGTCGTCGCAATAACAATAACAAATAACAATTGCAATAACAATGACAATAATAATAACAAATAACAATTACAATAACAAATAACACATAAGAATAACAAATAACAATAACAATAACAATAACAATACCAATAACAATAACAATAACAATAACAATAACAATAACAATAACAATAACAATAACAATAACAATAACAATAACAATAACAATAACAATAACAATAACAATAACAATAACAATAACAATAACAATAACAATAACAATAACAATAACAATAACAATAACAATAACAATAACAATAACAATAACAATAACAATAACAATAACAATAACAATAACAATAACAATAACAATAACAATAACAATAACAATAACAATAACAATAACAATAACAATAACAATAACAATAACAATAACAATAACAATAACAATAACAATAACAATAACAATAACAATAACAATAACAATAACAATAACAATAACAATAACAATAACAATAACAATAACAATAACAATAACAATAACAATAACAATAACAATAACAATAACAATAACAATAACAATAACAATAACAATAACAATAACAATAACAATAACAATAACAATAACAATAACAATAACAATAACAATAACAATAACAATAACAATAACAATAACAATAACAATAACAATAACAATAACAATAACAATAACAATAACAATAACAATAACAATAACAATAACAATAACAATAACAATAACAATAACAATAACAATAACAATAACAATAACAATAACAATAACAATAACAATAACAATAACAATAACAATAACAATAACAATAACAATAACAATAACAATAACAATAACAATAACAATAACAATAACAATAACAATAACAATAACAATAACAATAACAATAACAATAACAATAACAATAACAATAACAATAACAATAACAATAACAATAACAATAACAATAACAATAACAATAACAATAACAATAACAATAACAATAACAATAACAATAACAATAACAATAACAATAACAATAACAATAACAATAACAATAACAATAACAATAACAATAACAATAACAATAACAATAACAATAACAATAACAATAACAATAACAATAACAATAACAATAACAATAACAATAACAATAACAATAACAATAACAATAACAATAACAATAACAATAACAATAACAATAACAATAACAATAACAATAACAATAACAATAACAATAACAATAACAATAACAATAACAATAACAATAACAATAACAATAACAATAACAATAACAATAACAATAACAATAACAATAACAATAACAATAACAATAACAATAACAATAACAATAACAATAACAATAACAATAACAATAACAATAACAATAACAATAACAATAACAATAACAATAACAATAACAATAACAATAACAATAACAATAACAATAACAATAACAATAACAATAACAATAACAATAACAATAACAATAACAATAACAATAACAATAACAATAACAATAACAATAACAATAACAATAACAATAACAATAACAATAACAATAACAATAACAATAACAATAACAATAACAATAACAATAACAATAACAATAACAATAACAATAACAATAACAATAACAATAACAATAACAATAACAATAACAATAACAATAACAATAACAATAACAATAACAATAACAATAACAATAACAATAACAATAACAATAACAATAACAATAACAATAACAATAACAATAACAATAACAATAACAATAACAATAACAATAACAATAACAATAACAATAACAATAACAATAACAATAACAATAACAATAACAATAACAATAACAATAACAATAACAATAACAATAACAATAACAATAACAATAACAATAACAATAACAATAACAATAACAATAACAATAACAATAACAATAACAATAACAATAACAATAACAATAACAATAACAATAACAATAACAATAACAATAACAATAACAATAACAATAACAATAACAATAACAATAACAATAACAATAACAATAACAATAACAATAACAATAACAATAACAATAACAATAACAATAACAATAACAATAACAATAACAATAACAATAACAATAACAATAACAATAACAATAACAATAACAATAACAATAACAATAACAATAACAATAACAATAACAATAACAATAACAATAACAATAACAATAACAATAACAATAACAATAACAATAACAATAACAATAACAATAACAATAACAATAACAATAACAATAACAATAACAATAACAATAACAATAACAATAACAATAACAATAACAATAACAATAACAATAACAATAACAATAACAATAACAATAACAATAACAATAACAATAACAATAACAATAACAATAACAATAACAATAACAATAACAATAACAATAACAATAACAATAACAATAACAATAACAATAACAATAACAATAACAATAACAATAACAATAACAATAACAATAACAATAACAATAACAATAACAATAACAATAACAATAACAATAACAATAACAATAACAATAACAATAACAATAACAATAACAATAACAATAACAATAACAATAACAATAACAATAACAATAACAATAACAATAACAATAACAATAACAATAACAATAACAATAACAATAACAATAACAATAACAATAACAATAACAATAACAATAACAATAACAATAACAATAACAATAACAATAACAATAACAATAACAATAACAATAACAATAACAATAACAATAACAATAACAATAACAATAACAATAACAATAACAATAACAATAACAATAACAATAACAATAACAATAACAATAACAATAACAATAACAATAACAATAACAATAACAATAACAATAACAATAACAATAACAATAACAATAACAATAACAATAACAATAACAATAACAATAACAATAACAATAACAATAACAATAACAATAACAATAACAATAACAATAACAATAACAATAACAATAACAATAACAATAACAATAACAATAACAATAACAATAACAATAACAATAACAATAACAATAACAATAACAATAACAATAACAATAACAATAACAATAACAATAACAATAACAATAACAATAACAATAACAATAACAATAACAATAACAATAACAATAACAATAACAATAACAATAACAATAACAATAACAATAACAATAACAATAACAATAACAATAACAATAACAATAACAATAACAATAACAATAACAATAACAATAACAATAACAATAACAATAACAATAACAATAACAATAACAATAACAATAACAATAACAATAACAATAACAATAACAATAACAATAACAATAACAATAACAATAACAATAACAATAACAATAACAATAACAATAACAATAACAATAACAATAACAATAACAATAACAATAACAATAACAATAACAATAACAATAACAATAACAATAACAATAACAATAACAATAACAATAACAATAACAATAACAATAACAATAACAATAACAATAACAATAACAATAACAATAACAATAACAATAACAATAACAATAACAATAACAATAACAATAACAATAACAATAACAATAACAATAACAATAACAATAACAATAACAATAACAATAACAATAACAATAACAATAACAATAACAATAACAATAACAATAACAATAACAATAACAATAACAATAACAATAACAATAACAATAACAATAACAATAACAATAACAATAACAATAACAATAACAATAACAATAACAATAACAATAACAATAACAATAACAATAACAATAACAATAACAATAACAATAACAATAACAATAACAATAACAATAACAATAACAATAACAATAACAATAACAATAACAATAACAATAACAATAACAATAACAATAACAATAACAATAACAATAACAATAACAATAACAATAACAATAACAATAACAATAACAATAACAATAACAATAACAATAACAATAACAATAACAATAACAATAACAATAACAATAACAATAACAATAACAATAACAATAACAATAACAATAACAATAACAATAACAATAACAATAACAATAACAATAACAATAACAATAACAATAACAATAACAATAACAATAACAATAACAATAACAATAACAATAACAATAACAATAACAATAACAATAACAATAACAATAACAATAACAATAACAATAACAATAACAATAACAATAACAATAACAATAACAATAACAATAACAATAACAATAACAATAACAATAACAATAACAATAACAATAACAATAACAATAACAATAACAATAACAATAACAATAACAATAACAATAACAATAACAATAACAATAACAATAACAATAACAATAACAATAACAATAACAATAACAATAACAATAACAATAACAATAACAATAACAATAACAATAACAATAACAATAACAATAACAATAACAATAACAATAACAATAACAATAACAATAACAATAACAATAACAATAACAATAACAATAACAATAACAATAACAATAACAATAACAATAACAATAACAATAACAATAACAATAACAATAACAATAACAATAACAATAACAATAACAATAACAATAACAATAACAATAACAATAACAATAACAATAACAATAACAATAACAATAACAATAACAATAACAATAACAATAACAATAACAATAACAATAACAATAACAATAACAATAACAATAACAATAACAATAACAATAACAATAACAATAACAATAACAATAACAATAACAATAACAATAACAATAACAATAACAATAACAATAACAATAACAATAACAATAACAATAACAATAACAATAACAATAACAATAACAATAACAATAACAATAACAATAACAATAACAATAACAATAACAATAACAATAACAATAACAATAACAATAACAATAACAATAACAATAACAATAACAATAACAATAACAATAACAATAACAATAACAATAACAATAACAATAACAATAACAATAACAATAACAATAACAATAACAATAACAATAACAATAACAATAACAATAACAATAACAATAACAATAACAATAACAATAACAATAACAATAACAATAACAATAACAATAACAATAACAATAACAATAACAATAACAATAACAATAACAATAACAATAACAATAACAATAACAATAACAATAACAATAACAATAACAATAACAATAACAATAACAATAACAATAACAATAACAATAACAATAACAATAACAATAACAATAACAATAACAATAACAATAACAATAACAATAACAATAACAATAACAATAACAATAACAATAACAATAACAATAACAATAACAATAACAATAACAATAACAATAACAATAACAATAACAATAACAATAACAATAACAATAACAATAACAATAACAATAACAATAACAATAACAATAACAATAACAATAACAATAACAATAACAATAACAATAACAATAACAATAACAATAACAATAACAATAACAATAACAATAACAATAACAATAACAATAACAATAACAATAACAATAACAATAACAATAACAATAACAATAACAATAACAATAACAATAACAATAACAATAACAATAACAATAACAATAACAATAACAATAACAATAACAATAACAATAACAATAACAATAACAATAACAATAACAATAACAATAACAATAACAATAACAATAACAATAACAATAACAATAACAATAACAATAACAATAACAATAACAATAACAATAACAATAACAATAACAATAACAATAACAATAACAATAACAATAACAATAACAATAACAATAACAATAACAATAACAATAACAATAACAATAACAATAACAATAACAATAACAATAACAATAACAATAACAATAACAATAACAATAACAATAACAATAACAATAACAATAACAATAACAATAACAATAACAATAACAATAACAATAACAATAACAATAACAATAACAATAACAATAACAATAACAATAACAATAACAATAACAATAACAATAACAATAACAATAACAATAACAATAACAATAACAATAACAATAACAATAACAATAACAATAACAATAACAATAACAATAACAATAACAATAACAATAACAATAACAATAACAATAACAATAACAATAACAATAACAATAACAATAACAATAACAATAACAATAACAATAACAATAACAATAACAATAACAATAACAATAACAATAACAATAACAATAACAATAACAATAACAATAACAATAACAATAACAATAACAATAACAATAACAATAACAATAACAATAACAATAACAATAACAATAACAATAACAATAACAATAACAATAACAATAACAATAACAATAACAATAACAATAACAATAACAATAACAATAACAATAACAATAACAATAACAATAACAATAACAATAACAATAACAATAACAATAACAATAACAATAACAATAACAATAACAATAACAATAACAATAACAATAACAATAACAATAACAATAACAATAACAATAACAATAACAATAACAATAACAATAACAATAACAATAACAATAACAATAACAATAACAATAACAATAACAATAACAATAACAATAACAATAACAATAACAATAACAATAACAATAACAATAACAATAACAATAACAATAACAATAACAATAACAATAACAATAACAATAACAATAACAATAACAATAACAATAACAATAACAATAACAATAACAATAACAATAACAATAACAATAACAATAACAATAACAATAACAATAACAATAACAATAACAATAACAATAACAATAACAATAACAATAACAATAACAATAACAATAACAATAACAATAACAATAACAATAACAATAACAATAACAATAACAATAACAATAACAATAACAATAACAATAACAATAACAATAACAATAACAATAACAATAACAATAACAATAACAATAACAATAACAATAACAATAACAATAACAATAACAATAACAATAACAATAACAATAACAATAACAATAACAATAACAATAACAATAACAATAACAATAACAATAACAATAACAATAACAATAACAATAACAATAACAATAACAATAACAATAACAATAACAATAACAATAACAATAACAATAACAATAACAATAACAATAACAATAACAATAACAATAACAATAACAATAACAATAACAATAACAATAACAATAACAATAACAATAACAATAACAATAACAATAACAATAACAATAACAATAACAATAACAATAACAATAACAATAACAATAACAATAACAATAACAATAACAATAACAATAACAATAACAATAACAATAACAATAACAATAACAATAACAATAACAATAACAATAACAATAACAATAACAATAACAATAACAATAACAATAACAATAACAATAACAATAACAATAACAATAACAATAACAATAACAATAACAATAACAATAACAATAACAATAACAATAACAATAACAATAACAATAACAATAACAATAACAATAACAATAACAATAACAATAACAATAACAATAACAATAACAATAACAATAACAATAACAATAACAATAACAATAACAATAACAATAACAATAACAATAACAATAACAATAACAATAACAATAACAATAACAATAACAATAACAATAACAATAACAATAACAATAACAATAACAATAACAATAACAATAACAATAACAATAACAATAACAATAACAATAACAATAACAATAACAATAACAATAACAATAACAATAACAATAACAATAACAATAACAATAACAATAACAATAACAATAACAATAACAATAACAATAACAATAACAATAACAATAACAATAACAATAACAATAACAATAACAATAACAATAACAATAACAATAACAATAACAATAACAATAACAATAACAATAACAATAACAATAACAATAACAATAACAATAACAATAACAATAACAATAACAATAACAATAACAATAACAATAACAATAACAATAACAATAACAATAACAATAACAATAACAATAACAATAACAATAACAATAACAATAACAATAACAATAACAATAACAATAACAATAACAATAACAATAACAATAACAATAACAATAACAATAACAATAACAATAACAATAACAATAACAATAACAATAACAATAACAATAACAATAACAATAACAATAACAATAACAATAACAATAACAATAACAATAACAATAACAATAACAATAACAATAACAATAACAATAACAATAACAATAACAATAACAATAACAATAACAATAACAATAACAATAACAATAACAATAACAATAACAATAACAATAACAATAACAATAACAATAACAATAACAATAACAATAACAATAACAATAACAATAACAATAACAATAACAATAACAATAACAATAACAATAACAATAACAATAACAATAACAATAACAATAACAATAACAATAACAATAACAATAACAATAACAATAACAATAACAATAACAATAACAATAACAATAACAATAACAATAACAATAACAATAACAATAACAATAACAATAACAATAACAATAACAATAACAATAACAATAACAATAACAATAACAATAACAATAACAATAACAATAACAATAACAATAACAATAACAATAACAATAACAATAACAATAACAATAACAATAACAATAACAATAACAATAACAATAACAATAACAATAACAATAACAATAACAATAACAATAACAATAACAATAACAATAACAATAACAATAACAATAACAATAACAATAACAATAACAATAACAATAACAATAACAATAACAATAACAATAACAATAACAATAACAATAACAATAACAATAACAATAACAATAACAATAACAATAACAATAACAATAACAATAACAATAACAATAACAATAACAATAACAATAACAATAACAATAACAATAACAATAACAATAACAATAACAATAACAATAACAATAACAATAACAATAACAATAACAATAACAATAACAATAACAATAACAATAACAATAACAATAACAATAACAATAACAATAACAATAACAATAACAATAACAATAACAATAACAATAACAATAACAATAACAATAACAATAACAATAACAATAACAATAACAATAACAATAACAATAACAATAACAATAACAATAACAATAACAATAACAATAACAATAACAATAACAATAACAATAACAATAACAATAACAATAACAATAACAATAACAATAACAATAACAATAACAATAACAATAACAATAACAATAACAATAACAATAACAATAACAATAACAATAACAATAACAATAACAATAACAATAACAATAACAATAACAATAACAATAACAATAACAATAACAATAACAATAACAATAACAATAACAATAACAATAACAATAACAATAACAATAACAATAACAATAACAATAACAATAACAATAACAATAACAATAACAATAACAATAACAATAACAATAACAATAACAATAACAATAACAATAACAATAACAATAACAATAACAATAACAATAACAATAACAATAACAATAACAATAACAATAACAATAACAATAACAATAACAATAACAATAACAATAACAATAACAATAACAATAACAATAACAATAACAATAACAATAACAATAACAATAACAATAACAATAACAATAACAATAACAATAACAATAACAATAACAATAACAATAACAATAACAATAACAATAACAATAACAATAACAATAACAATAACAATAACAATAACAATAACAATAACAATAACAATAACAATAACAATAACAATAACAATAACAATAACAATAACAATAACAATAACAATAACAATAACAATAACAATAACAATAACAATAACAATAACAATAACAATAACAATAACAATAACAATAACAATAACAATAACAATAACAATAACAATAACAATAACAATAACAATAACAATAACAATAACAATAACAATAACAATAACAATAACAATAACAATAACAATAACAATAACAATAACAAAACAATAACAATAACAATAACAATAACAATAACAATAACAATAACAATAACAATAACAATAACAATAACAATAACAATAACAATAACAATAACAATAACAATAACAATAACAATAACAATAACAATAACAATAACAATAACAATAACAATAACAATAACAATAACAATAACAATAACAATAACAATAACAATAACAATAACAATAACAATAACAATAACAATAACAATAACAATAACAATAACAATAACAATAACAATAATAACAATAACAATAACAATAACAATAACAATAACAATAACAATAACAATAACAATAACAATAACAATAACAATAACAATAACAATAACAATAACAATAACAATAACAATAACAATAACAATAACAATAACAATAACAATAACAATAACAATAACAATAACAATAACAATAACAATAACAATAACAATAACAATAACAATAACAATAACAATAACAATAACAATAACAATAACAATAACAATAACAATAACAATAACAATAACAATAACAATAACAATAACAATAACAATAACAATAACAATAACAATAACAATAACAATAACAATAACAATAACAATAACAATAACAATAACAATAACAATAACAATAACAATAACAATAACAATAACAATAACAATAACAATAACAATAACAATAACAATAACAATAACAATAACAATAACAATAACAATAACAATAACAATAACAATAACAATAACAATAACAATAACAATAACAATAACAATAACAATAACAATAACAATAACAATAACAATAACAATAACAATAACAATAACAATAACAATAACAATAACAATAACAATAACAATAACAATAACAATAACAATAACAATAACAATAACAATAACAATAACAATAACAATAACAATAACAATAACAATAACAATAACAATAACAATAACAATAACAATAACAATAACAATAACAATAACAATAACAATAACAAATAACAATAACAATAACAATAACAATAACAATAACAATAACAATAACAATAACAATAACAATAACAATAACAATAACAATAACAATAACAATAACAATAACAATAACAATAACAATAACAATAACAATAACAATAACAATAACAATAACAATAACAATAACAATAACAATAACAATAACAATAACAATAACAATAACAATAACAATAACAATAACAATAACAATAACAATAACAATAACAATAACAATAACAATAACAATAACAATAACAATAACAATAACAATAACAATAACAATAACAATAACAATAACAATAACAATAACAATAACAATAACAATAACAATAACAATAACAATAACAATAACAATAACAATAACAATAACAATAACAATAACAATAACAATAACAATAACAATAACAATAACAATAACAATAACAATAACAATAACAATAACAATAACAATAACAATAACAATAACAATAACAATAACAATAACAATAACAATAACAATAACAATAACAATAACAATAACAATAACAATAACAATAACAATAACAATAACAATAACAATAACAATAACAATAACAATAACAATAACAATAACAATAACAATAACAATAACAATAACAATAACAATAACAATAACAATAACAATAACAATAACAATAACAATAACAATAACAATAACAATAACAATAACAATAACAATAACAATAACAATAACAATAACAATAACAATAACAATAACAATAACAATAACAATAACAATAACAATAACAATAACAATAACAATAACAATAACAATAACAATAACAATAACAATAACAATAACAATAACAATAACAATAACAATAACAATAACAATAACAATAACAATAACAATAACAATAACAATAACAATAACAATAACAATAACAATAACAATAACAATAACAATAACAATAACAATAACAATAACAATAACAATAACAATAACAATAACAATAACAATAACAATAACAATAACAATAACAATAACAATAACAATAACAATAACAATAACAATAACAATAACAATAACAATAACAATAACAATAACAATAACAATAACAATAACAATAACAATAACAATAACAATAACAATAACAATAACAATAACAATAACAATAACAATAACAATAACAATAACAATAACAATAACAATAACAATAACAATAACAATAACAATAACAATAACAATAACAATAACAATAACAATAACAATAACAATAACAATAACAATAACAATAACAATAACAATAACAATAACAATAACAATAACAATAACAATAACAATAACAATAACAATAACAATAACAATAACAATAACAATAACAATAACAATAACAATAACAATAACAATAACAATAACAATAACAATAACAATAACAATAACAATAACAATAACAATAACAATAACAATAACAATAACAATAACAATAACAATAACAATAACAATAACAATAACAATAACAATAACAATAACAATAACAATAACAATAACAATAACAATAACAATAACAATAACAATAACAATAACAATAACAATAACAATAACAATAACAATAACAATAACAATAACAATAACAATAACAATAACAATAACAATAACAATAACAATAACAATAACAATAACAATAACAATAACAATAACAATAACAATAACAATAACAATAACAATAACAATAACAATAACAATAACAATAACAATAACAATAACAATAACAATAACAATAACAATAACAATAACAATAACAATAACAATAACAATAACAATAACAATAACAATAACAATAACAATAACAATAACAATAACAATAACAATAACAATAACAATAACAATAACAATAACAATAACAATAACAATAACAATAACAATAACAATAACAATAACAATAACAATAACAATAACAATAACAATAACAATAACAATAACAATAACAATAACAATAACAATAACAATAACAATAACAATAACAATAACAATAACAATAACAATAACAATAACAATAACAATAACAATAACAATAACAATAACAATAACAATAACAATAACAATAACAATAACAATAACAATAACAATAACAATAACAATAACAATAACAATAACAATAACAATAACAATAACAATAACAATAACAATAACAATAACAATAACAATAACAATAACAATAACAATAACAATAACAATAACAATAACAATAACAATAACAATAACAATAACAATAACAATAACAATAACAATAACAATAACAATAACAATAACAATAACAATAACAATAACAATAACAATAACAATAACAATAACAATAACAATAACAATAACAATAACAATAACAATAACAATAACAATAACAATAACAATAACAATAACAATAACAATAACAATAACAATAACAATAACAATAACAATAACAATAACAATAACAATAACAATAACAATAACAATAACAATAACAATAACAATAACAATAACAATAACAATAACAATAACAATAACAATAACAATAACAATAACAATAACAATAACAATAACAATAACAATAACAATAACAATAACAATAACAATAACAATAACAATAACAATAACAATAACAATAACAATAACAATAACAATAACAATAACAATAACAATAACAATAACAATAACAATAACAATAACAATAACAATAACAATAACAATAACAATAACAATAACAATAACAATAACAATAACAATAACAATAACAATAACAATAACAATAACAATAACAATAACAATAACAATAACAATAACAATAACAATAACAATAACAATAACAATAACAATAACAATAACAATAACAATAACAATAACAATAACAATAACAATAACAATAACAATAACAATAACAATAACAATAACAATAACAATAACAATAACAATAACAATAACAATAACAATAACAATAACAATAACAATAACAATAACAATAACAATAACAATAACAATAACAATAACAATAACAATAACAATAACAATAACAATAACAATAACAATAACAATAACAATAACAATAACAATAACAATAACAATAACAATAACAATAACAATAACAATAACAATAACAATAACAATAACAATAACAATAACAATAACAATAACAATAACAATAACAATAACAATAACAATAACAATAACAATAACAATAACAATAACAATAACAATAACAATAACAATAACAATAACAATAACAATAACAATAACAATAACAATAACAATAACAATAACAATAACAATAACAATAACAATAACAATAACAATAACAATAACAATAACAATAACAATAACAATAACAATAACAATAACAATAACAATAACAATAACAATAACAATAACAATAACAATAACAATAACAATAACAATAACAATAACAATAACAATAACAATAACAATAACAATAACAATAACAATAACAATAACAATAACAATAACAATAACAATAACAATAACAATAACAATAACAATAACAATAACAATAACAATAACAATAACAATAACAATAACAATAACAATAACAATAACAATAACAATAACAATAACAATAACAATAACAATAACAATAACAATAACAATAACAATAACAATAACAATAACAATAACAATAACAATAACAATAACAATAACAATAACAATAACAATAACAATAACAATAACAATAACAATAACAATAACAATAACAATAACAATAACAATAACAATAACAATAACAATAACAATAACAATAACAATAACAATAACAATAACAATAACAATAACAATAACAATAACAATAACAATAACAATAACAATAACAATAACAATAACAATAACAATAACAATAACAATAACAATAACAATAACAATAACAATAACAATAACAATAACAATAACAATAACAATAACAATAACAATAACAATAACAATAACAATAACAATAACAATAACAATAACAATAACAATAACAATAACAATAACAATAACAATAACAATAACAATAACAATAACAATAACAATAACAATAACAATAACAATAACAATAACAATAACAATAACAATAACAATAACAATAACAATAACAATAACAATAACAATAACAATAACAATAACAATAACAATAACAATAACAATAACAATAACAATAACAATAACAATAACAATAACAATAACAATAACAATAACAATAACAATAACAATAACAATAACAATAACAATAACAATAACAATAACAATAACAATAACAATAACAATAACAATAACAATAACAATAACAATAACAATAACAATAACAATAACAATAACAATAACAATAACAATAACAATAACAATAACAATAACAATAACAATAACAATAACAATAACAATAACAATAACAATAACAATAACAATAACAATAACAATAACAATAACAATAACAATAACAATAACAATAACAATAACAATAACAATAACAATAACAATAACAATAACAATAACAATAACAATAACAATAACAATAACAATAACAATAACAATAACAATAACAATAACAATAACAATAACAATAACAATAACAATAACAATAACAATAACAATAACAATAACAATAACAATAACAATAACAATAACAATAACAATAACAATAACAATAACAATAACAATAACAATAACAATAACAATAACAATAACAATAACAATAACAATAACAATAACAATAACAATAACAATAACAATAACAATAACAATAACAATAACAATAACAATAACAATAACAATAACAATAACAATAACAATAACAATAACAATAACAATAACAATAACAATAACAATAACAATAACAATAACAATAACAATAACAATAACAATAACAATAACAATAACAATAACAATAACAATAACAATAACAATAACAATAACAATAACAATAACAATAACAATAACAATAACAATAACAATAACAATAACAATAACAATAACAATAACAATAACAATAACAATAACAATAACAATAACAATAACAATAACAATAACAATAACAATAACAATAACAATAACAATAACAATAACAATAACAATAACAATAACAATAACAATAACAATAACAATAACAATAACAATAACAATAACAATAACAATAACAATAACAATAACAATAACAATAACAATAACAATAACAATAACAATAACAATAACAATAACAATAACAATAACAATAACAATAACAATAACAATAACAATAACAATAACAATAACAATAACAATAACAATAACAATAACAATAACAATAACAATAACAATAACAATAACAATAACAATAACAATAACAATAACAATAACAATAACAATAACAATAACAATAACAATAACAATAACAATAACAATAACAATAACAATAACAATAACAATAACAATAACAATAACAATAACAATAACAATAACAATAACAATAACAATAACAATAACAATAACAATAACAATAACAATAACAATAACAATAACAATAACAATAACAATAACAATAACAATAACAATAACAATAACAATAACAATAACAATAACAATAACAATAACAATAACAATAACAATAACAATAACAATAACAATAACAATAACAATAACAATAACAATAACAATAACAATAACAATAACAATAACAATAACAATAACAATAACAATAACAATAACAATAACAATAACAATAACAATAACAATAACAATAACAATAACAATAACAATAACAATAACAATAACAATAACAATAACAATAACAATAACAATAACAATAACAATAACAATAACAATAACAATAACAATAACAATAACAATAACAATAACAATAACAATAACAATAACAATAACAATAACAATAACAATAACAATAACAATAACAATAACAATAACAATAACAATAACAATAACAATAACAATAACAATAACAATAACAATAACAATAACAATAACAATAACAATAACAATAACAATAACAATAACAATAACAATAACAATAACAATAACAATAACAATAACAATAACAATAACAATAACAATAACAATAACAATAACAATAACAATAACAATAACAATAACAATAACAATAACAATAACAATAACAATAACAATAACAATAACAATAACAATAACAATAACAATAACAATAACAATAACAATAACAATAACAATAACAATAACAATAACAATAACAATAACAATAACAATAACAATAACAATAACAATAACAATAACAATAACAATAACAATAACAATAACAATAACAATAACAATAACAATAAAACAATAACAATAACAATAACAATAACAATAACAATAACAATAACAATAACAATAACAATAACAATAACAATAACAATAACAATAACAATAACAATAACAATAACAATAACAATAACAATAACAATAACAATAACAATAACAATAACAATAACAATAACAATAACAATAACAATAACAATAACAATAACAATAACAATAACAATAACAATAACAATAACAATAACAATAACAATAACAATAACAATAACAATAACAATAACAATAACAATAACAATAACAATAACAATAACAATAACAATAACAATAACAATAACAATAACAATAACAATAACAATAACAATAACAATAACAATAACAATAACAATAACAATAACAATAACAATAACAATAACAATAACAATAACAATAACAATAACAATAACAATAACAATAACAATAACAATAACAATAACAATAACAATAACAATAACAATAACAATAACAATAACAATAACAATAACAATAACAATAACAATAACAATAACAATAACAATAACAATAACAATAACAATAACAATAACAATAACAATAACAATAACAATAACAATAACAATAACAATAACAATAACAATAACAATAACAATAACAATAACAATAACAATAACAATAACAATAACAATAACAATAACAATAACAATAACAATAACAATAACAATAACAATAACAATAACAATAACAATAACAATAACAATAACAATAAAAACAATAACAATAACAATAACAATAACAATAACAATAACAATAACAATAACAATAACAATAACAATAACAATAACAATAACAATAACAATAACAATAACAATAACAATAACAATAACAATAACAATAACAATAACAATAACAATAACAATAACAATAACAATAACAATAACAATAACAATAACAATAACAATAACAATAACAATAACAATAACAATAACAATAACAATAACAATAACAATAACAATAACAATAACAATAACAATAACAATAACAATAACAATAACAATAACAATAACAATAACAATAACAATAACAATAACAATAACAATAACAATAACAATAACAATAACAATAACAATAACAATAACAATAACAATAACAATAACAATAACAATAACAATAACAATAACAATAACAATAACAATAACAATAACAATAACAATAACAATAACAATAACAATAACAATAACAATAACAATAACAATAACAATAACAATAACAATAACAATAACAATAACAATAACAATAACAATAACAATAACAATAACAATAACAATAACAATAACAATAACAATAACAATAACAATAACAATAACAATAACAATAACAATAACAATAACAATAACAATAACAATAACAATAACAATAACAATAACAATAACAATAACAATAACAATAACAATAACAATAACAATAACAATAACAATAACAATAACAATAACAATAACAATAACAATAACAATAACAATAACAATAACAATAACAATAACAATAACAATAACAATAACAATAACAATAACAATAACAATAACAATAACAATAACAATAACAATAACAATAACAATAACAATAACAATAACAATAACAATAACAATAACAATAACAATAACAATAACAATAACAATAACAATAACAATAACAATAACAATAACAATAACAATAACAATAACAATAACAATAACAATAACAATAACAATAACAATAACAATAACAATAACAATAACAATAACAATAACAATAACAATAACAATAACAATAACAATAACAATAACAATAACAATAACAATAACAATAACAATAACAATAACAATAACAATAACAATAACAATAACAATAACAATAACAATAACAATAACAATAACAATAACAATAAAAACAATAACAATAACAATAACAATAACAATAACAATAACAATAACAATAACAATAACAATAACAATAACAATAACAATAACAATAACAATAACAATAACAATAACAATAACAATAACAATAACAATAACAATAACAATAACAATAACAATAACAATAACAATAACAATAACAATAACAATAACAATAACAATAACAATAACAATAACAATAACAATAACAATAACAATAACAATAACAATAACAATAACAATAACAATAACAATAACAATAACAATAACAATAACAATAACAATAACAATAACAATAACAATAACAATAACAATAACAATAACAATAACAATAACAATAACAATAACAATAACAATAACAATAACAATAACAATAACAATAACAATAACAATAACAATAACAATAACAATAACAATAACAATAACAATAACAATAACAATAACAATAACAATAACAATAACAATAACAATAACAATAACAATAACAATAACAATAACAATAACAATAACAATAACAATAATAATAACAATAACAATAACAATAACAATAACAATAACAATAACAATAACAATAACAATAACAATAACAATAACAATAACAATAACAATAACAATAACAATAACAATAACAATAACAATAACAATAACAATAACAATAACAATAACAATAACAATAACAATAACAATAACAATAACAATAACAATAACAATAACAAAAAAACAATAACAATAACAATAACAATAAAACAATAACAATAACAATAACAATAACAATAACAATAACAATAACAATAACAATAACAATAACAATAACAATAACAATAACAATAACAATAACAATAACAATAACAATAACAATAACAATAACAATAACAATAACAATAACAATAACAATAACAATAACAATAAAACAATAACAATAACAATAACAATAACAATAACAATAACAATAACAATAACAATAACAATAACAATAACAATAACAATAACAATAACAATAACAATAACAATAACAATAACAATAACAATAACAATAACAATAACAATAACAATAACAATAACAATAACAATAACAATAACAATAACAATAACAATAACAATAACAATAACAATAACAATAACAATAACAATAACAAACAATAACAATAACAATAACAATAACAATAACAATAACAATAACAATAACAATAACAATAACAATAACAATAACAATAACAATAACAATAACAATAACAATAACAATAACAATAACAATAACAATAACAATAACAATAACAATAACAATAACAATAACAATAACAATAACAATAACAATAACAATAACAATAACAATAACAATAACAATAACAATAACAATAACAATAACAATAACAATAACAATAACAATAACAATAACAATAACAATAACAATAACAATAACAATAACAATAACAATAACAATAACAATAACAATAACAATACAATAACAATAACAATAACAATAACAATAACAATAACAATAACAATAACAATAACAATAACAATAACAATAACAATAACAATAACAATAACAATAACAATAACAATAACAATAACAATAACAATAACAATAACAATAACAATAACAATAACAATAACAATAACAATAACAATAACAATAACAATAACAATAACAATAACAATAACAATAACAATAACAATAACAATAACAATAACAATAACAATAACAATAACAATAACAATAACAATAACAATAACAATAACAATAACAATAACAATAACAATAACAATAACAATAACAATAACAATAACAATAACAATAACAATAACAATAACAATAACAATAACAATAACAATAACAATAACAATAACAATAACAATAACAATAACAATAACAATAACAATAACAATAACAATAACAATAACAATAACAATAACAATAACAATAACAATAACAATAACAATAACAATAACAATAACAATAACAATAACAATAAAACAATAACAATAACAATAACAATAACAATAACAATAACAATAACAATAACAATAACAATAACAATAACAATAACAATAACAATAACAATAACAATAACAATAACAATAACAATAACAATAACAATAACAATAACAATAACAATAACAATAACAATAACAATAACAATAACAATAACAATAACAATAACAATAACAATAACAATAACAATAACAATAACAATAACAATAACAATAACAATAACAATAACAATAACAATAACAATAACAATAACAATAACAATAACAATAACAATAACAATAACAATAACAATAACAATAACAATAACAATAACAATAACAATAACAATAACAATAACAATAACAATAACAATAACAATAACAATAACAATAACAATAACAATAACAATAACAATAACAATAACAATAACAATAACAATAACAATAACAATAACAATAACAATAACAATAACAATAACAATAACAATAACAATAACAATAACAATAACAATAACAATAACAATAACAATAACAATAACAATAACAATAACAATAACAATAACAATAACAATAACAATAACAATAACAATAACAATAACAATAACAATAACAATAACAATAACAATAACAATAACAATAACAATAACAATAACAATAACAATAACAATAACAATAACAATAACAATAACAATAACAATAACAATAACAATAACATAACAATAACAATAACAATAACAATAACAATAACAATAACAATAACAATAACAATAACAATAACAATAACAATAACAATAACAATAACAATAACAATAACAATAACAATAACAATAACAATAACAATAACAATAACAATAACAATAACAATAACAATAACAATAACAATAACAATAACAATAACAATAACAATAACAATAACAATAACAATAACAATAACAATAACAATAACAATAACAATAACAATAACAATAACAATAACAATAACAATAACAATAACAATAACAATAACAATAACAATAACAATAACAATAACAATAACAATAACAATAACAATAACAATAACAATAACAATAACAATAACAATAACAATAACAATAACAATAACAATAACAATAACAATAACAATAACAATAACAATAACAATAACAATAACAATAACAATAACAATAACAATAACAATAACAATAACAATAACAATAACAATAACAATAACAATAACAATAACAATAACAATAACAATAACAATAACAATAACAATAACAATAACAATAACAATAACAATAACAATAACAATAACAATAACAATAACAATAACAATAACAATAACAATAACAACAAAATAACAATAACAATAACAATAACAATAACAATAACAATAACAATAACAATAACAATAACAATAACAATAACAATAACAATAACAATAACAATAACAATAACAATAACAATAACAATAACAATAACAATAACAATAACAATAACAATAACAATAACAATAACAATAACAATAACAATAACAATAACAATAACAATAACAATAACAATAACAATAACAATAACAATAACAATAACAATAACAATAACAATAACAATAACAATAACAATAACAATAACAATAACAATAACAATAACAATAACAATAACAATAACAATAACAATAACAATAACAATAACAATAACAATAACAATAACAATAACAATAACAATAACAATAACAATAACAATAACAATAACAATAACAATAACAATAACAATAACAATAACAATAACAATAACAATAACAATAACAATAACAATAACAATAACAATAACAATAACAATAACAATAACAATAACAATAACAATAACAATAACAATAACAATAACAATAACAATAACAATAACAATAACAATAACAATAACAATAACAATAACAATAACAATAACAATAACAATAACAATAACAATAACAATAACAATAACAATAACAATAACAATAACAATAACAATAACAATAACAATAACAATAACAATAACAATAACAATAACAATAACAATAACAATAACAATAACAATAACAATAACAATAACAATAACAATAACAATAACAATAACAATAACAATAACAATAACAATAACAATAACAATAACAATAACAATAACAATAACAATAACAATAACAATAACAATAACAATAACAATAACAATAACAATAACAATAACAATAACAATAACAATAACAATAACAATAACAATAACAATAACAATAACAATAACAATAACAATAACAATAACAATAACAATAACAATAACAATAACAATAACAATAACAATAACAATAACAATAACAATAACAATAACAATAACAATAACAATAACAATAACAATAACAATAACAATAACAATAACAATAACAATAACAATAACAATAACAATAACAATAACAATAACAATAACAATAACAATAACAATAACAATAACAATAACAATAACAATAACAATAACAATAACAATAACAATAACAATAACAATAACAATAACAATAACAATAACAATAACAATAACAATAACAATAACAATAACAATAACAATAACAATAAAAAATAACAAACAATAACAATAACAATAACAATAACAATAACAATAACAATAACAATAACAATAACAATAACAACAATAACAATAACAATAACAATAACAATAACAATAACAATAACAATAACAATAACAATAACAATAACAATAACAATAACAATAACAATAACAATAACAATAACAATAACAATAACAATAACAATAACAATAACAATAACAATAACAATAACAATAACAATAACAATAACAATAACAATAACAATAACAATAACAATAACAATAACAATAACAATAACAATAACAATAACAATAACAATAACAATAACAATAACAATAACAATAACAATAACAATAACAATAACAATAACAATAACAATAACAATAACAATAACAATAACAATAACAATAACAATAACAATAACAATAACAATAACAATAACAATAACAATAACAATAACAATAACAATAACAATAACAATAACAATAACAATAACAATAACAATAACAATAACAATAACAATAACAATAACAATAACAATAACAATAACAATAACAATAACAATAACAATAACAATAACAATAACAATAACAATAACAATAACAATAACAATAACAATAACAATAACAATAACAATAACAATAACAATAACAATAACAATAACAATAACAATAACAATAACAATAACAATAACAATAACAATAACAATAACAATAACAATAACAATAACAATAACAATAACAATAACAATAACAATAACAATAACAATAACAATAACAATAACAATAACAATAACAATAACAATAACAATAACAATAACAATAACAATAACAATAAACAATAACAATAACAATAACAATAACAATAACAATAACAATAACAATAACAATAACAATAACAATAACAATAACAATAACAATAACAATAACAATAACAATAACAATAACAATAACAATAACAATAACAATAACAATAACAATAACAATAACAATAACAATAACAATAACAATAACAATAACAATAACAATAACAATAACAATAACAATAACAATAACAATAACAATAACAATAACAATAACAATAACAATAACAATAACAATAACAATAACAATAACAATAACAATAACAATAACAATAACAATAACAATAACAATAACAATAACAATAACAATAACAATAACAATAACAATAACAATAACAATAACAATAACAATAACAATAACAATAACAATAACAATAAAAAATAACAATAACAATAACAATAACAATAACAATAACAATAACAATAACAATAACAATAACAATAACAACAACAATAACAATAACAATAACAATAACAATAACAATAACAATAACAATAACAATAACAATAACAATAACAATAACAATAACAATAACAATAACAATAACAATAACAATAACAATAACAATAACAATAACAATAACAATAACAATAACAATAACAATAACAATAACAATAACAATAACAAAACAATAACAATAACAATAACAATAACAATAACAATAACAATAACAATAACAATAACAATAACAATAACAATAACAATAACAATAACAAAAACAATAACAATAACAATAACAATAACAATAACAATAACAATAACAATAACAATAACAATAACAATAACAATAACAATAACAATAACAATAACAATAACAATAACAATAACAATAACAATAACAATAACAATAACAATAACAATAACAATAACAATAACACAAACAATAACAATAACAATAACAATAACAATAACAATAACAATAACAATAACAATAACAATAACAATAACAATAACAATAACAATAACAATAACAATAACAATAACAATAACAATAACAATAACAATAACAATAACAATAACAATAACAATAACAATAACAATAACAATAACAATAACAATAACAATAACAATAACAATAACAATAACAATAACAATAACAATAACAATAACAATAACAATAACAATAACAATAACAATAACAATAACAATAACAATAACAATAACAATAACAATAACAATAACAATAACAATAACAATAACAATAACAATAACAATAACAATAACAATAACAATAACAATAACAATAACAATAACAATAACAATAACAATAACAATAACAATAACAATAACAATAACAATAAACAATAACAATAACAATAACAATAACAATAACAATAACAATAACAATAACAATAACAATAACAATAACAATAACAATAACAATAACAATAACAATAACAATAACAATAACAATAACAATAACAATAACAATAACAATAACAATAACAATAACAATAACAATAACAATAACAATAACAATAACAATAACAATAACAATAACAATAACAATAACAATAACAATAACAATAACAATAACAATAACAATAACAATAACAATAACAATAACAATAACAATAACAATAACAATAACAATAACAATAACAATAACAATAACAATAACAATAACAATAACAATAACAATAACAATAACAATAACAATAACAATAACAATAACAATAACAATAACAATAACAATAACAATAACAATAACAATAACAATAACAATAACAATAACAATAACAATAACAATAACAATAACAATAACAATAACAATAACAATAACAATAACAATAACAATAACAATAACAATAACAATAACAATAACAATAACAATAACAATAACAATAACAATAACAATAACAATAACAATAACAATAACAATAACAATAACAATAACAATAACAATAACAATAACAATAACAATAACAATAACAATAACAATAACAATAACAATAACAATAACAATAACAATAACAATAACAATAACAATAACAATAACAATAACAATAACAATAACAATAACAATAACAATAACAATAACAATAACAATAACAATAACAATAACAATAACAATAACAATAACAATAACAATAACAATAACAATAACAATAACAATAACAATAACAATAACAATAACAATAACAATAACAATAACAATAACAATAACAATAACAATAACAATAACAATAACAATAACAATAACAATAACAATAACAATAACAATAACAATAACAATAACAACAATAACAATAAAAACAATAACAATAACAATAACAATAACAATAACAATAACAATAACAATAACAATAACAATAACAATAACAATAACAATAACAATAACAATAACAATAACAATAACAATAACAATAACAATAACAATAACAATAACAATAACAATAACAATAACAATAACAATAACAATAACAATAACAATAACAATAACAATAACAATAACAATAACAATAACAATAACAATAACAATAACAATAACAATAACAATAACAATAACAATAACAATAACAATAACAATAACAATAACAATAACAATAACAATAACAATAACAATAACAATAACAATAACAATAACAATAACAATAACAATAACAATAACAATAACAATAACAATAACAATAACAATAACAATAACAATAATAACAATAACAATAACAATAACAATAACAATAACAATAACAATAACAATAACAATAACAATAACAATAACAATAACAATAACAATAACAATAACAATAACAATAACAATAACAATAACAATAACAATAACAATAACAATAACAATAACAATAACAATAACAATAACAATAACAATAACAATAACAATAACAATAACAATAACAATAACAATAACAATAACAATAACAATAACAATAACAATAACAATAACAATAACAATAACAATAACAATAACAATAACAATAACAATAACAATAACAATAACAATAACAATAACAATAACAATAACAATAACAATAACAATAACAATAACAATAACAATAACAATAACAATAACAATAACAATAACAATAACAATAACAATAACAATAACAATAACAATAACAATAACAATAACAATAACAATAACAATAACAATAACAATAACAATAACAATAACAATAACAATAACAATAACAATAACAATAACAATAACAATAACAATAACAATAAACAATAACAATAACAATAACAATAACAATAACAATAACAATAACAATAACAATAACAATAACAATAACAATAACAATAACAATAACAATAACAATAACAATAACAATAACAATAACAATAACAATAACAATAACAATAACAATAACAATAACAATAACAATAACAATAACAATAACAATAACAATAACAATAACAATAACAATAACAATAACAATAACAATAACAATAACAATAACAATAACAATAACAATAACAATAACAATAACAATAACAATAACAATAACAATAACAATAACAATAACAATAACAATAACAATAACAATAACAATAACAATAACAATAACAATAACAATAACAATAACAATAACAATAACAATAACAATAACAATAACAATAACAATAACAATAACAATAACAATAACAATAACAATAACAATAACAATAACAATAACAATAACAATAACAATAACAATAACAATAACAATAACAATAACAATAACAATAACAATAACAATAACAATAACAATAACAATAACAATAACAATAACAATAACAATAACAATAACAATAACAATAACAATAACAATAACAATAACAATAACAATAACAATAACAATAACAATAACAATAACAATAACAATAACAATAACAATAACAATAACAATAACAATAACAATAACAATAACAATAACAATAACAATAACAATAACAATAACAATAACAATAACAATAACAATAACAATAACAATAACAATAACAATAACAATAACAATAACAATAACAATAACAATAACAATAACAATAACAATAACAATAACAATAACAATAACAATAACAATAACAATAACAATAACAATAACAATAACAATAACAATAACAATAACAATAACAATAACAATAACAATAACAATAACAATAACAATAACAATAACAATAACAATAACAATAACAATAACAATAACAATAACAATAACAATAACAATAACAATAACAATAACAATAACAATAACAATAACAATAACAATAACAATAACAATAACAATAACAATAACAATAACAATAACAATAACAATAACAATAACAATAACAATAACAATAACAATAACAATAACAATAACAATAACAATAACAATAACAATAACAATAACAATAACAATAACAATAACAATAACAATAACAATAACAATAACAATAACAATAACAATAACAATAACAATAACAATAACAATAACAATAACAATAACAATAACAATAACAATAACAATAACAATAACAATAACAATAACAATAACAATAACAATAACAATAACAATAACAATAACAATAACAATAACAATAACAATAACAATAACAATAACAATAACAATAACAATAACAATAACAATAACAATAACAATAACAATAACAATAACAATAACAATAACAATAACAATAACAATAACAATAACAATAACAATAACAATAACAATAACAATAACAATAACAATAACAATAACAATAACAATAACAATAAACAATAACAATAACAATAACAATAACAATAACAATAACAATAACAATAACAATAACAATAACAATAACAATAACAATAACAATAACAATAACAATAACAATAACAATAACAATAACAATAACAATAACAATAACAATAACAATAACAATAACAATAACAATAACAATAACAATAACAATAACAATAACAATAACAATAACAATAACAATAACAATAACAATAACAATAACAATAACAATAACAATAACAATAAACAATAACAATAACAATAACAATAACAATAACAATAACAATAACAATAACAATAACAATAACAATAACAATAACAATAACAATAACAATAACAATAACAATAACAATAACAATAACAATAACAATAACAATAACAATAACAATAACAATAACAATAACAATAACAATAACAATAACAATAACAATAACAATAACAATAACAATAACAATAACAATAACAATAACAATAACAATAACAATAACAATAACAATAACAATAACAATAACAATAACAATAACAATAACAATAACAATAACAATAACAATAACAATAACAATAACAATAACAATAACAATAACAATAACAATAACAATAACAATAACAATAACAATAACAATAACAATAACAATAACAATAACAATAACAATAACAATAACAATAACAATAACAATAACAATAACAATAACAATAACAATAACAATAACAATAACAATAACAATAACAATAACAATAACAATAACAATAACAATAACAATAACAATAACAATAACAATAACAATAACAATAACAATAACAATAACAATAACAATAACAATAACAATAACAATAACAATAACAATAACAATAACAATAACAATAACAATAACAATAACAATAACAATAACAATAACAATAACAATAACAATAACAATAACAATAACAATAACAATAACAATAACAATAACAATAACAATAACAATACAATAACAATAACAATAACAATAACAATAACAATAACAATAACAATAACAATAACAATAACAATAACAATAACAATAACAATAACAATAACAATAACAATAACAATAACAATAACAATAACAATAACAATAACAATAACAATAACAATAACAATAACAATAACAATAACAATAACAATAACAATAACAATAATAACAATAACAATAACAATAACAATAACAATAACAATAACAATAACAATAACAATAACAATAACAATAACAATAACAATAACAATAACAATAACAATAACAATAACAATAACAATAACAATAACAATAACAATAACAATAACAATAACAATAACAATAACAATAACAATAACAATAACAATAACAATAACAATAACAATAACAATAACAATAACAATAACAATAACAATAACAATAACAATAACAATAACAATAACAATAACAATAACAATAACAATAACAATAACAATAACAATAACAATAACAATAACAATAACAATAACAATAACAATAACAATAACAATAACAATAACAATAACAATAACAATAACAATAACAATAACAATAACAATAACAATAACAATAACAATAACAATAACAATAACAATAACAATAACAATAACAATAACAATAACAATAACAATAACAATAACAATAACAATAACAATAACAATAACAATAACAATAACAATAACAATAACAATAACAATAACAATAACAATAACAATAACAATAACAATAACAATAACAATAACAATAACAATAACAATAACAATAACAATAACAATAACAATAACAATAACAATAACAATAACAATAACAATAACAATAACAATAACAATAACAATAACAATAACAATAACAATAACAATAACAATAACAATAACAATAACAATAACAATAACAATAACAATAACAATAACAATAACAATAACAATAACAATAACAATAACAATAACAATAACAATAACAATAACAATAACAATAACAATAACAATAACAATAACAATAACAATAACAATAACAATAACAATAACAATAACAATAACAATAACAATAACAATAACAATAACAATAACAATAACAATAACAATAACAATAACAATAACAATAACAATAACAATAACAATAACAATAACAATAACAATAACAATAACAATAACAATAACAATAACAATAACAATAACAATAACAATAACAATAACAATAACAATAACAATAACAATAACAATAACAATAAACAATAACAATAACAATAACAATAACAATAACAATAACAAATAACAATAACAATAACAATAACAATAACAATAACAATAACAATAACAATAACAATAACAATAACAATAACAATAACAATAACAATAACAATAACAATAACAATAACAAAACAATAACAATAACAATAACAATAACAATAACAAATAACAATAACAATAACAATAACAATAACAATAACAATAACAATAACAATAACAATAACAATAACAATAACAATAACAATAACAATAACAATAACAATAACAATAACAATAACAATAACAATAACAATAACAATAACAATAACAATAACAATAACAATAACAATAACAATAACAATAACAATAACAATAACAATAACAATAACAATAACAATAACAATAACAATAACAATAACAATAACAATAACAATAACAATAACAATAACAATAACAATAACAATAACAATAACAATAACAATAACAATAACAATAACAATAACAATAACAATAACAATAACAATAACAATAACAATAACAATAACAATAACAATAACAATAACAATAACAATAACAATAACAATAACAATAACAATAAAACAATAACAATAACAATAACAATAACAATAACAATAACAATAACAATAACAATAACAATAACAATAACAATAAACAATAACAATAACAATAACAATAACAATAACAAAAACAATAACAATAACAATAACAATAACAATAACAATAACAATAACAATAACAATAACAATAACAATAACAATAACAATAACAATAACAATAACAATAACAATAACAATAACAATAACAATAACAATAACAATAACAATAACAATAACAATAACAATAACAATAACAATAACAATAACAATAACAATAACAATAACAATAACAATAACAATAACAATAACAATAACAATAACAATAACAATAACAATAACAATAACAATAACAATAACAATAACAATAACAATAACAATAACAATAACAATAACAATAACAATAACAATAACAATAACAATAACAATAACAATAACAATAACAATAACAATAACAATAACAATAACAATAACAATAACAATAACAATAACAATAACAATAACAATAACAATAACAATAACAATAACAATAACAATAACAATAACAATAACAATAACAATAACAATAACAATAACAATAACAATAACAATAACAATAACAATAACAATAACAATAACAATAACAATAACAATAACAATAACAATAACAATAACAATAAAACAATAACAATAACAATAACAATAACAATAACAATAACAATAACAATAACAATAACAATAACAATAACAATAACAATAACAATAACAATAACAATAACAATAACAATAACAATAACAATAACAATAACAATAACAATAACAATAACAATAACAATAACAATAACAATAACAATAACAATAACAATAACAATAACAATAACAATAACAATAACAATAACAATAACAATAACAATAACAATAACAATAACAATAACAATAACAATAACAATAACAATAACAATAACAATAACAATAACAATAACAATAAACAATAACAATAACAATAACAATAACAATAACAATAACAATAACAATAACAATAACAATAACAATAACAATAACAATAACAATAACAATAACAATAACAATAACAATAACAATAACAATAACAATAACAATAACAATAACAATAACAATAACAATAACAATAACAATAACAATAACAATAACAATAACAATAACAATAACAATAACAATAACAATAACAATAACAATAACAATAACAATAACAATAACAATAACAATAACAATAACAATAACAATAACAATAACAATAACAATAACAATAACAATAACAATAACAATAACAATAACAATAACAATAACAATAACAATAACAATAACAATAACAATAACAATAACAATAACAATAACAATAACAATAACAATAACAATAACAATAACAATAACAATAACAATAACAATAACAATAACAATAACAATAACAATAACAATAACAATAACAATAACAATAACAATAACAATAACAATAACAATAACAATAACAATAACAATAACAATAACAATAACAATAACAATAACAATAACAATAACAATAACAATAACAATAACAATAACAATAACAATAACAATAACAATAACAATAACAATAACAATAACAATAACAATAACAATAACAATAACAATAACAATAACAATAACAATAACAATAACAATAACAATAACAATAACAATAACAATAACAATAACAATAACAATAACAATAACAATAACAATAACAATAACAATAACAATAACAATAACAATAACAATAACAATAACAATAACAATAACAATAACAATAACAATAACAATAACAATAACAATAACAATAACAATAACAATAACAATAACAATAACAATAACAATAACAATAACAATAACAATAACAATAACAATAACAATAACAATAACAATAACAATAACAATAACAATAACAATAACAATAACAATAACAATAACAATAACAATAACAATAACAATAACAATAACAATAACAATAACAATAACAATAACAATAACAATAACAATAACAATAACAATAACAATAACAATAACAATAACAATAACAATAACAATAACAATAACAATAACAATAACAATAACAATAACAATAACAATAACAATAACAATAACAATAACAATAACAATAACAATAACAATAACAATAACAATAACAATAAACAATAACAATAACAAAACAATAACAATAACAATAACAATAACAATAACAATAACAATAACAATAACAATAACAATAACAATAACAATAACAATAACAATAACAATAACAATAACAATAACAATAACAATAACAATAACAATAACAATAACAATAACAATAACAATAACAATAACAATAACAATAACAATAACAATAACAATAACAATAACAATAACAATAACAATAACAATAACAATAACAATAACAATAACAATAACAATAACAATAACAATAACAATAACAATAACAATAACAATAACAATAACAATAACAATAACAATAACAATAACAATAACAATAACAATAACAATAACAATAACAATAACAATAACAATAACAATAACAATAACAATAACAATAACAATAACAATAACAATAACAATAACAATAACAATAACAATAACAATAACAATAACAATAACAATAACAATAACAATAACAATAACAATAACAATAACAATAACAATAACAATAACAATAACAATAACAATAACAATAACAATAACAATAACAATAACAATAACAATAACAATAACAATAACAATAACAATAACAATAACAATAACAATAACAATAACAATAACAATAACAATAACAATAACAATAACAACAATAACAATAACAATAACAATAACAATAACAATAACAATAACAATAACAATAACAATAACAATAACAATAACAATAACAATAACAATAACAATAACAATAACAATAACAATAACAATAACAATAACAATAACAATAACAATAACAATAACAATAACAATAACAATAACAATAACAATAACAATAACAATAACAATAACAATAACAATAACAATAACAATAACAATAACAATAACAATAACAATAACAATAACAATAACAATAACAATAACAATAACAATAACAATAACAATAACAATAACAATAACAATAACAATAACAATAACAATAACAATAACAATAACAATAACAATAACAATAAAACAATAACAATAACAATAACAATAACAATAACAATAACAATAACAATAACAATAACAATAACAATAACAATAACAATAACAATAACAATAACAATAACAATAACAATAACAATAACAATAACAATAACAATAACAATAACAATAACAATAACAATAACAATAACAATAACAATAACAATAACAATAACAATAACAATAACAATAACAATAACAATAACAATAACAATAACAATAACAATAACAATAAACACAATAACAATAACAATAACAATAACAATAACAATAACAATAACAATAACAATAACAATAACAATAACAATAACAATAACAATAACAATAACAATAACAATAACAATAACAATAACAATAACAATAACAATAACAATAACAATAACAATAACAATAACAATAACAATAACAATAACAATAACAATAACAATAACAATAACAATAACAATAACAATAACAATAACAATAACAATAACAATAACAATAACAATAACAATAACAATAACAATAACAATAACAATAACAATAACAATAACAATAACAATAACAATAACAATAACAATAACAATAACAATAACAATAACAAAACAATAACAATAACAATAACAATAACAATAACAATAACAATAACAATAACAATAACAATAACAATAACAATAACAATAACAATAACAATAACAATAACAATAACAATAACAATAACAATAACAATAACAATAACAATAACAATAACAATAACAATAACAATAACAATAA
The DNA here is from genome assembly GCA_023089585.1 of Melophagus ovinus. Classification (NCBI taxonomy): domain Eukaryota; kingdom Metazoa; phylum Arthropoda; class Insecta; order Diptera; family Hippoboscidae; genus Melophagus; species Melophagus ovinus. Next base: position 2,610 of record JAKKIB010000263.1, on the reverse strand, counting down.
CAATAACAATAACAATAACAATAACAATAACAATAACAATAACAATAACAATAACAATAACAATAACAATAACAATAACAATAACAATAACAATAACAATAACAATAACAATAACAATAACAATAACAATAACAATAACAATAACAATAACAATAACAATAACAATAACAATAACAATAACAATAACAATAACAATAACAATAACAATAACAATAACAATAACAATAACAATAACAATAACAATAACAATAACAATAACAATAACAATAACAATAACAATAACAATAACAATAACAATAACAATAACAATAACAATAACAATAACAATAACAATAACAATAACAATAACAATAACAATAACAATAACAATAACAATAACAATAACAATAACAATAACAATAACAATAACAATAACAATAACAATAACAATAACAATAACAATAACAATAACAATAACAATAACAATAACAATAACAATAACAATAACAATAACAATAACAATAACAATAACAATAACAATAACAATAACAATAACAATAACAATAACAATAACAATAACAATAACAATAACAATAACAATAACAATAACAATAACAATAACAATAACAATAACAATAACAATAACAATAACAATAACAATAACAATAACAATAACAATAACAATAACAATAACAATAACAATAACAATAACAATAACAATAACAATAACAATAACAATAACAATAACAATAACAATAACAATAACAATAACAATAACAATAACAATAACAATAACAATAACAATAACAATAACAATAACAATAACAATAACAATAACAATAACAATAACAATAACAATAACAATAACAATAACAATAACACAAACAATAACAATAACAATAACAATAACAATAACAATAACAATAACAATAACAATAACAATAACAATAACAATAACAATAACAATAACAATAACAATAACAATAACAATAACAATAACAATAACAATAACAATAACAATAACAATAACAATAACAATAACAATAACAATAACAATAACAATAACAATAACAATAACAATAACAATAACAATAACAATAACAATAACAATAACAATAACAATAACAATAACAATAACAATAACAATAACAATAACAAAAAACAATAACAATAACAATAACAATAACAATAAAAACAATAACAATAACAATAACAATAACAATAACAATAACAATAACAATAACAATAACAATAACAATAACAATAACAATAACAATAACAATAACAATAACAATAACAATAACAATAACAATAACAATAACAATAACAATAACAATAACAATAACAATAACAATAACAATAACAATAACAATAACAATAACAATAACAATAACAATAACAATAACAATAACAATAACAATAACAATAACAATAACAATAACAATAACAATAACAATAACAATAACAATAACAATAACAATAACAATAAACAATAACAATAACAATAACAATAACAATAACAATAACAATAACAATAACAATAACAATAACAATAACAATAACAATAACAATAACAATAACAATAACAATAACAATAACAATAACAATAACAATAACAATAACAATAACAATAACAATAACAATAACAATAACAATAACAATAACAATAACAATAACAATAACAATAACAATAACAATAACAATAACAATAACAATAACAATAACAATAACAATAACAATAACAATAACAATAACAATAACAATAACAATAACAATAAAATAACATAACAAACAATAACAACAATAACAATAACAATAACAATAACAATAACAATAACAATAACAATAACAATAACAAATAACAATAACAATAACAATAACAATAACAATAACAATAACAATAACAATAACAATAACAATAACAATAACAATAACAATAACAATAACAATAACAATAACAATAACAATAACAATAACAATAACAATAACAATAACAATAACAATAACAATAACAATAACAATAACAATAACAATAACAATAACAATAACAATAACAATAACAATAACAATAACAATAACAATAACAATAACAATAACAATAACAATAACAATAACAATAACAATAACAATAACAATAACAATAACAATAACAATAACAATAACAATAACAATAACAATAACAATAACAATAACAATAACAATAACAATAACAATAACAATAACAATAACAATAACAATAACAATAACAATAACAATAACAATAACAATAACAATAACAATAACAATAACAATAACAATAACAATAACAATAACAATAACAATAACAATAACAATAACAATAACAATAACAATAACAATAACAATAACAATAACAATAACAATAACAATAACAATAACAATAACAATAACAATAACAATAACAATAACAATAACAATAACAATAACAATAACAATAACAATAACAATAACAATAACAATAACAATAACAATAACAATAACAATAACAATAACAATAACAATAACAATAACAATAACAATAACAATAACAATAACAATAACAATAACAATAACAATAACAATAACAATAACAATAACAATAACAATAACAATAACAATAACAATAACAATAAA